>APFE030585797.1:52933-82293 GCA_000404065.3 Pinus taeda | reverse complement strand
CTATGATGGCCATTATATCAGGCCAGGTGGTCGTACCCCCTTGATCGTGAGCACGATTGTGATCAAGATGGAAGACTTCATAGTCTAGATTGATTTTTTAGCAGTGATAGTTAGTGGGATCATTCACAAAAGCTTCTATTTCACTAATAATTTTTATAGAGTTGTCAGATTCAATTTCCAAAGGTTTTAATTACACTATAGAGTTGAGTTATGAGAGAGTTGTGATTCACATTGTTAAGTATAGCAGCTATGACACTTGAATGAAGACAAGCATAGTAGAGGTATCAGACTCTGTTATAAGCTTACCTGCATATTATAAGGGACTTGGTTGGATTTTTCATAATTTTATAAACAAATGTCGTGGAAATGTGAAAAAAAAAAGTGATATTGCCACCATGTGGCTCTTGTCATATATGGTTTTATACTTTTTCAAAAAATTCTCTAAGAGTTCACAATGCCAAGATTCACTAGGAATTTACAAAGTTTTATTATTTAGTGAAATACTTGCCAAGATATTACAAGATTTTATAATTGAGTAAAATATTCGCCATGCCTGGTGAGAGATTCGCCAAAAAATTATATATACATATTATATTATTGATAAAATCGCCTTCCATTTTTCCTATCTACCATGGAGATTCGCCCATTTATTATATTTATAAATTTAGGGGGGGTTCTTAAAATTTTCCCTGTTGAATAGTCCAGTTTTTTCCATTCCATTGGGTGGTGCTGATGTTGTACTAGGAGTCCAATGGCTGCAATCTTTGGGTACAATAACTTTTAATTTTCAAGAACATTTCTTGACTTATTTTTTGGAAGGAAAGGAACTTGAATTAAGGGGTATCACAGGGAAACTGGGAAAGCTAATAAAATATAATGAAATGACAAAGCTTCTAAAGAAAGAACAACGAGGCATAATTGCACAATTATGTTCACTAGAGGTTTGTATATCGAAATCATCTATTTCTCCAGATCTCCAAAATGTATTGGACAATAATTACAAGGTATTTGAGACTCCTAAAGGCCTCCAACCTATTCGTGATCATGATCATGATATTCATTTGATTCCACGAAGTGTTCCTCCAAACATTAGGCCTTACATATATATTTATGCCCAAAAGAGTGAAATTGAATGTATCATTGCAGAAATGCTAGAGGCTGGCATAATTCAACCTAGTCAACTTCTTTCTCTACTCCGGTAATATTGATGCACAAGAAGGATCGATCATGGCGCATGTGTCCAAATTATAGGGAGCTCAACAATCCCACTATTAAAGATAAATTTCCCATTCCTGTCATTAATGAAGTATTGGGTGAATTGCATAGATCAATTTACTTCACCAAGTTGGATTTTCGTTTAGGGTATCATCAAATCAGAATGAAGACTGAAGACATTCTGAAACAACATTTATAACTCATGAGGGTCATTATGAATTTTTTTTCATACCTTTTGGCCTTACCAATGCACCTTCTACATTTCAAGATTTGACGAATTCCATTTTCAAACCCTTCCTTAGAAAATTTGTGTTAGTATTTTTTGATGATATACTTATCTACTACAAGTCTTGGAAAGATCATGTCCAACATGTTGATAGGGTGCTCAAACTATTGGAGGAGAAACAATTATATGCGAAAAGCTCCAAATTTTTCTTTGGAGTACAAGAGGTGGAATATCTGGGTCATATTGTATCTCATGAAGGTGTTAAGGTAGACCCTAGAAAAATTAAAGCCGTTAAGGAATGGAAAATCCCTACATCCATAAAGCATCTGCGAGAATTTCTCAAGTTGACAGGGAATTATCGCAAGTTTGTTAAGAATTATGGGAGAATAACAGCACCTCTAACAACATTATTGAAGAAATATGTATTTTCATGGACTCCAGAAGCAAGGAAGGCCTTTGAACATCTTAAAGAGGCAATGTGCCAAGCACCGGTCTTAGCTACATCGAACTTCACAAAAACCCTTATTGTGGAATGTGACCTCAAGAAATGGAATTAGTGTTGTTTTAATGCAAGAAGAAAGAGCCATTTATTTCGAAAGTCGTCTAATCAAAGGAAATTATTTACAAAAATCTATTTATGAGAAGGAAATGTTGGCAATACTACATGCACTTAAGAAATGGTGACCCTAACTAATGGGAAGACACTTCAAGGTAAAAAAGGATCATGATAGTCTTAAATACTTTAAAAAAAAATATTATCTTCAGAAGAGAAGAAAAAATGGGTCACAAAGATGTTGGGTTATGACTTTGAAATCATCTACAAAAAATGAATCAAAATGTTGTCGTAAACACACTCTCAAGAAAGGATGAGGATGTGGAAGCATTGCTTTGCGCCATTTCTATTATCCAACTAGATTGGATAAACGAAGCAAAGGATGAATGGAAGAATGATGAAGAAGTGTGGGTACTCATTCAAAATATACAACAAGATGCTAATGCATATGATACATTTAGCTAGAAAAATGATTCGTTATGGTAGAAATCTCACTTATACTTATGTAAGAATTCCCAACTCAAATAAAAGGTTCTTATGGATTTGGACATCTCTCCCTTAAGGGGGCACTAAGGATTTTTAAAAACTTACCATAGGGTGAAGAAATATTTTTTTTGGGATGGCCTTAAATTTGATATTCAAAAGTTTGTGGCGGAATGTTTGGTTTTCCAACAAAATAAAGTTGAAACAATTAATACCTCAGGTATATTACAACCTTTATCCATTCCAAGTCAACGTTGGGAGGAGGTTTCAATGGATTTTATCACAGGTTTACCAAAGTCTGAAGGAAAGAGTGTCATCATGGTGGTGGTTGATAGACTCACGAAGTATGCACACTTTGTTCATTATCTCATCCATTTCAATCTAGTACAGTTTCTAGTACATTTATGGAAACAATTTGAAAGCTACATGGAAACCCAAAGATTATTGTAAGCGATAGAGATCCCATTTTCATTGGAAAGTTTTGGAAATTTTTATTTTCTTGTCTTGGTACTCAGTTAGTTCACAACTCATCTTATCATCCTCAATCTGATGGGAAAGATAATATAGTAAACAAATGTTTGGAAGGATATATTTGTTGTTTTTTATCTAATAAACAGACACAATGGGTTAAATGGTTGCCTCTAGAGGAATGGTGGTATAACACTTCCTTCCATACTACAACAAAAATGACCCCATTTATGGCACTTTATGGATATCATCCACCGTCCATCACATCATATTTAAGAGAAAATTCTAGGGTTCAAGTAGTGGAAGATCACATAGAGCATCAACAACAAGTTCTCCAACTCTTAATGGATAACCTCACTTTGGCATAGAATAGAATGAAACAACAAACAAATCAACATTGCAGTGAAAGAAGTTTTGATGTAGGTGACTAGGTATTTCTACGGCTACAACCATATAAACAAATTTCCCTCAAGCAAGCTAAGAAGGATAATAAATTATCACCAAAGTATTATGGTTTGTACAAGGTGTTTCAAAATATTGGTACTCTGGCATACAAATTGGAGTTTCCTGTAGCTTCCCGAGTGCACACAATTTTCCATGTTTCATGCTTAAAGAAGGTTATAGGTCACAAGGCCCCAGTTCAAACAATATTGCTATAACTTTAAAAGGAAGGAAAAATAATATTGGACCCTGAAGAAGTCACAAAAACAAGAACTCGACAGCTACGAAATTGATCAATTTCGGAGTATCTCATCAAGTGGAATAACTTACCCACTAAACATTCCACATGGGAGGAAGACAATTTTATATAGAAGCATCCATAACTTCTCAAGCATTGAGGACAACACTTTTTTGAAGGAGAGGGGCATGTTAGGTCCCTATAATACTCGTTATTTCCCCATTACTATTGTCATTGTAGCCCTTATTGTTATTTTTGTGCCCCTATTGTCCCCATATTGTTATTATTGTGCCCCATAAATTCCCACTATTGTTATTGTTGTGTCCTTATATTATTATTGTTATGTCAGCTTTGATTATATTGTGACACCTTAGACTCGTATATATAGAAATGATGTTTTTTCATTTGTATCATCCAATAATTGTTCATTTGTGTAATGTAAAGGACGTTGCCCCTTCGAAGAGGTTGATTTTAAAGTCATTGATCTATCTTTTCTATCTTTTTGTGAGATGGTTTCCTAACAACAATATAAGTTCTTTGGCAACAAATGTAGGGCTAAAAATTATTTATCATGATTTGTTGCTATTTCAAAAATGAGGAATGTTAGAAGGGATTCTAATACTTGAGAATGAATACTATGCATATTATGCCCTAACAAAGATGCATAGGGAGGAGTTACCTACTGATACAAATATAAGAAAAATGGATACTCAACTTCTACAAAAATATGTATGTAGTCCTATGAAAACAAGATCATTAGTTGGAGCATATAATTTGATCTTGATTGATGATTGTAGAAATTATACATGGGTCTACTTCATGATAAATAAAAGTGTTCTATTTGAATATTTTAAAGAGTTCAAACATATGGTTGAAAATAAAAATGGAAAATAAATTAATATCCTCCTATTAGATCAATGGGGACAATATACTTCAAGTGAATTCATAAAGTACTATAAATACCATGGAATTGTAGAAAAATAAATATACCACATACTTCATAGTAGAATGTAGTAGATAAGAGGAAGAATAAAATCGTAGTATATTTTCATGGAGCATGTTAAATGGTAAAAATCATACAATTCCTTTTGCGTTGAATCTATTAGCACTATTATTATTTGAAAAATAGAAGTCAATTTTTTTTTTTATAGATAATAAGACTCATTTTCAAAATATTTGTGGTTATAAACCAGTAGCAATCCATTTAAGAATATTTGGAAGCAAAGTATTTTCTCATGTTCTGAAACAAGATGGGACAAAATTTGATGCAAAAGTTAACAATAATTTTCTTGATTATTGTTCTGATTAAAAAATGTATAATTTGTTTGATCCTTGCACACATAATGTTTTTTCAAGAAGATATGTGTTATTTAATGAGCATGTAAATGAAGGCCATGAGGAGGACATGTAATATGCATGGCATTATCCTTATGATTATGATGTTGTCAAAGAGGAAGTAGATGATAAGAAGGGAGAGAAAGAGGAGGAAGAATTGAGTGACATGGACACCTCTAATATCCATAACACACCAAGAGGAAGAGATGATTCACCAAAAATTAGGATAAGAAATGAAAGTAGTGAAGCACCAAGGAGGTTAACATGGAAAACTCAACCGCTAGTAAGATTTAAATATTACACATTAATGAATGAAGTAATGAATGTCACAAAACCTCTGAATTTCAAACAAGCTAATGAACATAATGAATGGAGAGATGTAATGAATGAGGAATATGATTCCATAATGAAAAATGATACTTGAGAATTAACATAATTTCCTAAAAATAAGGTACTCATAGGATCCAAATGGTCATTCAAACACAAATTTAATGTTGATGGAAGTATAGATAAATATAAGGCTAGATTGTTTCCAAAATGTTACCCACAAAAATAGGTAATTGATTATCAATAAACTTTTGCATCAATTGTTAGGTTAAACACAATTAGATTTGTGATTGAATTTGGTACAAAATATAAATGGAAACTACATCAGATAAATGTTAGTTTCTTTTATGAATGGGGAATTACGAGAAGAAGTATATCATGTTCATTCAGAAGGATTCATAAATGAGGGACAAGAGAAACTTTTTTTCAATTTAAAGAATGCTTTATATGGATTAGAACATGCATCAAGATCCTGGAATGTGAATATAGACTATTTCTTTCTTCAAAAAGGTTTATGAAAGGAACGAGTAACCTAAATATATATATATATATATATATAATATATAATATATATAATATATATATATATATATAATATATTATATATATATATATATATATAAAGTCAGACTAAACATGTTTGTTATTATGATTTCCCTATATGGTCAATAATATTATTATAAAAGGGAAAATGATTTATTTAATTAATAAAGATAAGGGAAAACTGTCATAGTATATAATGAAAAATACCTTGTTGAGTTCATTACTACTTAGTCTCAAAATAGGGAGAGAAGTTGGTAGACATTGTTACACATAGAAAATATAAAAAAAAGCTACTTAAAAGGTTCAAAATGGACCAACACATAATAGGATCAATACCTTTATAATATAATTCCAAAATCTATAGTGATAATTTTACAAGAGAGGTGGATGGTACATTGTATCGTTAGCTAGTGTGATGTTTAAACTATCTCAGAACAACTTGGATAGAAATACCATATTTAGTCAACATCTTGCATTAGTTCATTGCCAAACCTCTCAAAACCCATTGTAAAATAGTGAATTGGTTCCCTCCATATTTGAAAGGAACTGTTAACTTTGGTGATTCCTTGATATTGTAACATCCCTCTTGGTAAGAAAAAAAATAACCAATTATAAGTGTCATAAGATTCCAAGAAAATGAGAATCTTTTTTTTCCTTTAAATGTATTAAACTACTTAGAATCAACTATTTCCACTATATAGAAGTGATTAAACATATTATATCCACATTACCATGATAATTTTAAATTTATATACTCATGAGCTCATATTGAAGTCCCCAGAAAGCCAGTGCTCCATCTACGCAAAAAGTTTAGTTATCATTATGACTCCTAGAACTCTGATTTTTTTTTTTTTTGTAATCCATCTTTATCAGACCTCTATTACTACAAATTACTATATAGTTAGCCTTACTCATATTCTTTAACTTTATCTATGTTATATCTACAAGTGGACCTCCTTGTCCTTAATGAAAAAAAGGTTTCATTATTAAAACATTTTCATAATATTTGAACCTTGGCATTCTAGAGATCATAACCTTTGTATCCACTGCATGAACACAATGTGTGTAATAAGTCTAGTAATTGATGTGAATCTCTTCATTCATATTATGATTTATAAGAGCATAACACAAAACATTTTATTATGGTCCAGTTGTATAACTTTCTTGTAATATTTCCATGACTTCAGTGTATAATATGGTGGTATGTGAATTAACAATATTGTTTCCATCGCTTTAGACCTTTCATGTTTAAAATAATTTACTATTGGAAGGATATAGAATATGGTGGGATGTAACCCACATGATTCCGCGTGGAAAATACTAACACTTCGACCAATGTTTGGAATATATTGACGGGTTTTTAGATCCATGGCAGACACTTTCTAGTGTTTATATTTATGGATACAATGAATCGAGGTCATTTTTGGAGGTAACCACCTAACCTCATTTTGTCGTTCCTGTCTCATTTTCCTCTTCCTCTGCTTCAAGGTAGCCCTGCAACTTATGGTCTTGGCTCTAACCCTTAAACCAAAATTTTCCTTCTACATCTCCAGTATTTCCCTTTTCTTTGAAGTGTTGGATTTACAATCTCCAAGGAAGAGTTTTGACTGACGATTTTAAAGTATGCATTATCTCTTCCAGGTTATACCCTTGGTTTTATATCTCCTTTGAGGTTTTGAACTAAAACTCTTGAGTTTCTCTTTCTATTTATTTTTTTCTTTTCTTCACTGTACAATTATCTTGTTGTAACAAATATTAATTACATGTGTCATTTCCCTTGAGAGACTATCATAGGTTTCCAAGGGTATGTACATTAAAATAAAGGACACTTGAATATCACCTTTGGTTCTCATGGGCTCGAGGACCTATCAACAACCAACTTTCCTAAGGTAATTCAAATGACAACTCTAGTTAGGTTTCCACTTTCTTCACCATCAAACATTTTCTTGTTTTGAATGATGTTCTCTTATGTGGCTCATGGGTCGGAAAATTAGGTTATGAGTCCCTATAAGTACTGAGGTAATTTGATGCCATTTCTTAATATGCCTAACATATTGTAATGTTTATAAATATCCTCTTTGCATGGTAACCTTATTTATCCAGGTTCTTCTCACTTAGTAATTTTGGGTTCTTATAGGTTCGGCTTCCACTCTAAAGAAATATTCTCTTCATACACTACCATTGATAATCTATTTTCTTACAAGGTTGTTCTTCAACTTTATACCCCTCAAGTTCTTATAATTTCTTTTTTTGTGTTTAGGGTTCTTGACTGTGAGGCCAGGACCATTCCCTAAGGTTTACATGCACCTGTAAATTATTGAGTGCTTTCGTTTCTATGAACTAGTTTGGTTGATCCTTCTTCTCGGTGGGCCTCTACACTAGTTTTATGAACCATTATTTGATTGTAATTCTTAAACATTGTATTAATATGAAGTTACATTCAATTGGATGAATAGTCCAATTTCCAAATATATTCTTGTTCAAACTCGCTTGGATTTGGGGTTTATTCTTGTTGCAAATATTTTGATCCTTGATATGTTATATATAGATTTGTTCAAGGGGTTTTTAATATTGTGCTTCTTGTTGGAATATATCACTACAAAGATGATCTGTTGTGAAGTGATATTGATACTCGTATTAATTACTTTATTCTTGATCCAGGTGGATATTGGTGGTCACCCGCTAATTCCACTTTTGATCCCCTCTAGTGCTTCTTTCAGTCTTTTCAGTTTCCTTAATTATAGCACAATTTACTATTTTTAGCAGTTTTTCGGGTCCTAAACTTCCAGAGCCGTTTTGAGGCCCTAAACGACGTTTTTTGGGAAATCTACCACCCAACAATTTTTCTGGATAAAAATCATCTTTTCTGTCATAGCCCTTGGAGAGATCTTTCCAACAGGCTATCATGCGCGTCAAACGGAGATAATACGACCAATTCGCGATCCCGGGAGGTTGATGTACCAACTTACCCAGAAAAATGGGGCCCACAATTTGGCATTTCATCTTCTAGGGTTAGGTTTTGGAATGTGAAGGGTTTTCCATTGTTTCTCAACAATAAATAGGCCTTCGAGCCTCATTGTAACACAGTTGAGAGGCATGTAGCCACACATCTCTTCTCAGAGATAAGCTGCCATCGCCCTAGCTGGTTTATTTCCATTTCTGGTTGTAAGCATATTTCAGTATTTTCCATTAATGAAATGAAGTATTATTTCCGCTGCATCTTTGTGTATATGGTTATCTCTGCAATTTTTTGCGTTCATGTTTGAGTCTGGATCACATTAAGGGTGTTATTTAGCAGTAACCACATCTATTTTTCAGTGCTTCCATTATTTTCACGGATAGAATCACCACTGACCATTGGTAGAAAAGATTCGTCCTTAAGTACAATGCTATTTCTACCAAGGTTAACACCTAGCCCAATATGGGATTTAGTTTTATTATTATTTTCCAAACAAAGTGCCACTAAATCCCACAATTTTGCATCATTCCACTTCAATGGATGTAAAATGTCAATAAATAGAAATAGGAATATATAAAATCCACTAAATTCGTCCTTTGACAAACCTCAAATTAATGTACACTAAGTTGATGTAATAGTGGGCTATATGATAGTTTTTGTGATCTATACAAAAAGGATAACCTAACTCAGGATAACTAATAATTTCTCTAATATTCTCTCCACCTCCATAATTTTTCTAATATTCACCTCACCTCAATGGGGGATCTTCATGCAAACTACATTTCAGAAAAAAGGGGGTAAAAATAGAATAAAGGAAAATAAAAATAAAAATAAAAATTGTTTGTTGGTCAAACTTACCAAAGATGTTAATACTTGCACGCATGTGACTTTGAGGGTATTTTTCGGCAATAGATTCACCCACATCTAATTTTACAACACATCAATTACTTTTTTTGTTCGTACCACCTTCGATCATTGGTATAAAATGTAACACCCCTATGGCTCTGCATGTTAGAAAATTACTATTTTTAGACATTGAAATATTATTGGATTTAATAGCAATGAAAGTAATCTTGATACTTATGTGATTATGTAATCATTTTATTATTATATGAGTTAATAAATAAATTTCTTGGAAATATTAAATAATAGTGTAGAAGACTTCTTCCCAGCTTAGAAAAAGTTGGTGATTCATTCCACATGATGGACCTTCCCTAAAAGTCTCCTAAAAATCTTTAGGAGAAAAAAAAATTAACATAATGGGAGAGAAATATTATTTTAATCACGTAGTTGGATAGAAATACTAAGTGGGGCGGAATAGAGCATTGTAGGAGAGAAAAGTGTGCTTTAAAGAAAAATAAAAATATATTTTTCGAAAAAGGTAAAACAAAAAGGCTTAGGCAAAACGTTGGTAGACATTAAAGCAAGACACTGCTAAAATCTGTTGGGAAGAAAAATCTATAAATCAAGCCACCTGGGAATCAAAGGGGGTTTGGTCCCAAGAGGCAAGAAGATCTTATCTCGGGGTGAACTAGTAGAGACAATTCATGGTTGGGTGGAATGTGCATTCTTCCTGAATGTTCCCAAGCAGTATTGGTAAATGAAATCTTTTTTATCTAATTTTTTAATATTCCATGGATTACGTGCATGTGTTAATATAATAACTATAGGGAGGCATACTGGTATAAATATATCATATGATAAGATCTACATGTATGATTATATATTTTGGTTATGTTATTTTCCTGTCATTCTAAATACTATATGCATGCATGTGGAGCGAATCGTTTGAAACATAATTGATATTGTTAAGATAAAATTGAACTAATTTTTGGTCTAAATATAAAAATATTTGAATGCATGAAAAAAAAGAATTTGACAGTAGTGGACTTATTTAAAACTGATCTAAATTGGATCATTATATTGTGTGTCATCCATCTTGATGAGTGAAAAAAGTGGAGGCATCAGTTCACGGGATTGATTTTTACTGGCGGGACCCAGTTTGGCAAAGTGGGGTCCAAAACCTTTAGGGAGCATTTTTAGGCATCAAATGACATTTTTTGGGGTAATTTTTTTTTCGCTTTCATGTAGGACCTTTTCATGCCATTCTATACACAAAATGATTTCCAACGACACCATAATCATGTCAATCGGATTCTGTATGCAAACATTATGTAACTCAGAAGTTGACCTTCCTGTTTTCATACCTATCGCTTAGAAGAATGCCACGTCAATCCCCATTATTCATGAAAAGAGGGCTAGCCACGTGTTTCTGATGTAAAAGACTCTAGAAGAGTCTATTTTGTAACTCTAGTTAAGAGTTGATGTAGTCAAACTTAACCACTAGTAGGCTATCAGGTTGTGTTATAACTGGGCCACTAGGAGGAAGAGGCATTCCATTATTTCGAGCAAAGATATCCAATAGAGATAGGAGGTAGTGCACACAGAGAGGATATGTGCACTCTAGCAGCCCACAGGCCATAAACATTGCTTCTTTGTATCTGCAGGCATATTTCTAGATTGAGAAAGAGAGTGAAGCTTCCTCACCTTCCATTTGGGTTTTCTCTCGAAAGGGTTTCCCAAAGAGCATATCTTCTGTATTATGTGTGTGAGAATATTTTGTCATTCTCTAATTTTATTCTTGATTTACTTTTGCATGCATGCACTAATTACAAGTAATTTTAGAGTTCTAGAAATTAAATAAAATTGTAATAGTGTAGAATCTCAAATTTTAAATATAATATTATGAGATTGTTGTGAGAAACTTTCCAATGGAATATCCATGGTATTTTACGGATAAAAACAAAGAAAAAATACTTTCGTGATGATACTTCAGGAAAAAATTGACTTAAGAAGAATATTTCTCCTCATTACTAAAGGAGTTTGTTATAAGATTGTCCATGGGTATTAAAAGGCCCATTGAATGCCTCCTCAATAATAAATTTGATACATTGAATTATGAAAAAGAAAATTGAGATATAGTAATAAAATATGTATTTAATTGTTTTAAGATTAGGATCTACCATTTGAGTGAAAGAATAAAGTAGAGGTATATAGGATGACATTGTCTTTCTTACGGGAAAGATTTTGTGAAGTACTACAAAAATTATAAATACTTAACATATAATAAATTTATGAATGGAAACAATTAAAGACCGCTTGAGCTTTGTATATGAGTTTGCGAAATCAATTGGAAGTCCCTTAACATTGTACTTAGCCTACACAAAAAACATTTTATAAATCTTACAATGTGCAAGAGTATGCTAAAATAAAACTGCATAGGATACCTCAAATTCTTGTTAACCATTGATTAAATGGATACAAAGGATAATTCCATTTCAAATAGTATCTCCATTCGATTATTACAAAAAAAGTACAATGGATCTCAACATTTGTCAAGAAGCGCAAAGAGCTACATAAGGGAAATTTCAATTAGTTCGATCAAGTATATACATATACAAGAGTCAAATACAGAGTATATAAAAAATTTAGTCTAACTAAAAATAAGTAGCCTTGATACAAGTGTGAAAAAAAAACCATCTACATGTACAACTAGTACACAAGTAAATATAATAGGCTGGATAAACCCAAAATCTCATTCATGAGTTTTTTTAAATGACATGGCGTCCAACTCTAGCTACAAAAAACGAGAGGAAATAATAGAGCAATTAAAATGGAAGTTATGAGATCTTTGTGACTTATATATAGGGTGCACGCAAAAACACACTCAAGATAGGGTAGTACAAGGAAATGTTGACCTGTAAAGTGTAATATTGGAGTTAACTTATTGAAAACCATAGGACTCTAACTACTTGGATCATTTAACTGCATCCCTCCATAATACACATGAAAGTTACCCAAATAGAATACGTTGCAACTCACATTTAGTGTGGTAAAAAAATAAAAAAATTAAAGGATATGGACTAAGGAAATACATGAAAAGGCAAGTGTTTTATTTAAATTTTTTTAGCCCTCACCCATTTCTAAAACAAAGTGGAGGTGTCATAAAATTGTCATGCTCATGCAAGGAACGAACTACCAATTATCATATGCCCTTTATTGTAACTAATTATAGCCCTTGCCTTTGACCAAAGGTATATGAAAGGTACATGATGACTGTAGGAAGCTTCTCTCCTTGAGTGACCTGTCAATAATGGAAATAATTAGTGACAGAAAACCCCAATAGAAAATAATAATATTATGAGGAGAAGATATTATGCCTAGAGGCTAAACATAATCTTATGACATGTCAAATTGACTTTTCTAGCTTCACAGGGAAGAGGAATTGGAACCCTCAGTCAAAATTATAAGCCCAAAGAAAAAAAAGTCTTCCATGTGGAAGCGTACGATAATAAAATATAAAGTTTTACCTTGTTACTAAATCTACGGTGCTCTAAATATAGAGGAAAACTCAATACTTCCTCTCCAACCTAGGATGACGAGGAGTTAGGGTTTTAACTAAAAAATAGACTACAATGAACAAATATAAAAGAGCTCAAATTAATGACATTATTACCCATGTTGTTCACAACCGAACCACGTAGGAAAACCATAAGACCATCGCCGAAAGATACAAATTGTGTAAAAATCTCAACCCTTAGCTACAAACAAAATCAAAGATATCCAAAAGATAAGTCACCTTGTAATGTAAAAATAATTTAGGGATAATAAATGAGTGACTTTACCCTCGCTTGTGACTGAGTGTAGTGCTAGTCCTTACAATATCCTAGGCTGAAAAGGAAATCAAGAAGGGTAACCTCAAACCACTTCAGCTCAGTAGCTAGCCCTATTGAGCATGAGAGGGATCTCTCTAAGTCTCTTCTCAGTGATTTGACTTTAAAGAAAATGGATTTTAGACTAGATATGGGTATTTTTTTGTTTGTTTGTCAAAATTTGGTTTTTTAAGGATTTGTTGAACTTAAGGTTTGGATCCACAAGTAGGTCTAAGTTGCAGGAATGCAGGAGCAAACATAAGAAGGAGCTAGATATTAGAAGCCATGGTGTAATTTGAGTATTTGTCAGTGTAGTATAGGGGATATAGTGTGAAAGAAACTAATGAGCATAAATAAACATGATTTCATTAGCTTAGGAAGACAAAACACATAACTATGAAAACCAGATAATAGAGCTTGAAAAACAAGCATTATGAGTATTTTATCAACATGAATTCATAGAAAGAAGAGATATAATGTAGATAAATATGTTTAGACCATGAGAAAACAACAATAATGAAGTACAAGGACCATGAACTCACTAGGCTAGAGTTCCTTGAAATTAGCTACAACTTGTCTCTGTATTAGCTGAAACATGATTACAATGCAAGCCTCCTTCAAAGAAATTTCAAACCTCTTCTCCTGAGAAGAAATGATACATGTAGACTCTCCTAGACCACTTTCCCACCTTCAAGAGTCTAATTCCTTGGTGGAGGAAATGACTCCAAGATTCTCTCAACCAATAGGTGAGAGTGAGAAGGTGAAACTCAAACACTTAATGGAGAGTTTGTATGGGAGTTTGCTTCTTTTATGAGGCCTAATAAACATCACAAACAAACTATGATGTACATTTATTCATTCCTACATCACCTAGCCTCGAAACTAGTGCCATTGCATAGAGAATCTTGTCTTTTACTAAGTCAAACTAGAAGTTAGAAATTTACACTGTGTAATTTACAATTTGAAACACAGAAAAGTGCAGAAGTGCAGCGCCGACTTTGAGCTGACGTTTAGGTGCCTTCCAGGGGTAAAAATGAAAAATTGAGAGAACGATCAATTAACCATTCAAGTCTAGTTTCCATAACAGTTTGATTTTCAAAATTTTGGGCATGGGAAGGCCTTAAAAAATCCATTCTCCCAAGATCGCTCCAGAAGCATAACGCCTGTCAAAAAAGGGTCCAAAATGCTAGTTTTTCGCCACTTTTTTTCCTTTTTCTCCAAAACTAAGCCATCTCTGCAAAATATGAGAAAATGGGTTTTTAGATGATGGAAATATCTTTCCAAAAATGTTTAACTTTCCTCAAATGGAGGCATGAGGAAAAAGCTAGAGTAACTGAATTTCTGAACTTAGACAAAGGATTCTCAAAAAACTCAAAATGCTCAGAATTAGCTCAAAATTGGAGGAAAGGTGTAAAAATATGTCTTTTATAGCTTCATGGATGATTCAGCAAGCATCTCCAAGTTTCCCTCTTCCTTTTAGTCTTTTTTTGCCTCCTTGAGCTTGTTTTCAAGTTGCTTTACCTTGACATTGGCGATCATGTTTTGAGATTGGTAGTGGTGTGCCATGTGTCGGAGAAACCGATTGTCCCTATTTTCCTTCTAAATGATCTTCTCCAAGTTTTCATTCACCATGCTAAGCCAATAATCCTTGTCTTGATTGACCTCAAGAGAAATCCTATCCTTTAGGTCTAGGTCGTCGTTCAATAGAATGTGTTTTCATCTTCTTGCAATTCCTTCTTTAGGCCCCTTGTTCTTGGCCTTTTCCTCTTTCCTATACCTTTTGATCATTCAGGCTCACTTGATTCTATGATCTCCTTTCCTTTTCCAACCTGCTGCAATAACTTGGCTTGTTCTTTTTCCATGATTAGTTGTTTAGTCTTAAGCTGACTATTTTCTTGCTCAATAAAGGAAATGATGAAATGAGGGAGTTAGGGAAGTGAGATGATTATAGGGGAATTTTTGGAGATGGATAGGGGTGGTAGAAAGCTTAGGAAGATTAAATGGAGTGAAATGAGGGAAATAAATGATTAGGAGAAATTGAAAAATAGAGCTGATAGGAAATCTGCTCAAAATGCTAGGTATGAGCTAGGGTTAAGGTAAGGGTGAGGCATTATGATGATTGATAAGCTATTTAGTGAATTAAAAGGCGTTTTAAACATGTACAAAGGCGTGAGGTGGAATATTTACATGTTTCCAATATCAAAATTAACCAAACCATCAGTTACACTAGTGCTTGCAACATGAAAATTTCACCTAAACCCTAGATGAAGAGAACTTGCATTTGCATTAATATTGCCGCAGGAAAAAGGTGAGAAAAAGACTTATCAATACTTTTGAACAATCTTAGAATAGAAATAAATAAGTTTTCAAGTTTCAAAATCAAAATTTGGGTGAGTTTGGATGAGTTTTGTGCTGCTCTGGCACAAGCACAACACAGTTCACCAAAGCACAGTGCCATCTTCCAAATGACTATTGGAGGCCTTAAACTGCTCCAAATTGAGTGCGTGATAGCAAGTTGGAAATATATTGAAGTATGCTATAATATGGATACATCAAGCATGTAATTTGGAAACTCCATGAGGGAGAAAATAATGATTTTTCCAAGATCACTCCAAAAGCTCAGGGTTTCTCTGACGAGAGAACAACACCAACTTTCATATTACGTTTGGATGCCTTACACTAATCCAAATCACAAGATGAAGGTACCATTGGAAATGTTACAATTGAAGCTACACAATAGAGTTCTCAAGAACTTCCAAAACCTACTCCAAACCCTTGAAAAACCATCTTGAAGTCAATGTGTCCAGAACTGCAGCGACTCTCCCGTAGCAAGTGTATTTGGGGAATTTATTTCCAATCATAACACCTGTGCATAAACTGAAGGAGGTTTTTGTTCCTTTTACTATAATGGATAAAAACCGCTTTCACATTTGTAAAATTATTCTCCATTGGGTCGGAAACATATTTTGAAGAAAACATGTCCCTATGAGAAATGATGAGGCGAGGTAGTGTACTGCAACATTTTCTTATTCGAAATAAAACATTACCTTTACCTTTATTTTTCTTTCCCTAAGCTGCTAACTCTGTCTACCCACTTAATCACATGATGGACATGTTTTTGGAAACATATGGTATTGTGATGACAGATGGAGTGAAACCCTAGACCATGACCTAAAATGAGGAATTTAACAATTTCATGACCCAAGACACTCAAATGAAGATATGATACCTTGAAGAAGACAATGAACATGATGAGTGATGAAGACCATGAGTAAGTTAAGGGAGTAGCAGTGACCTAGACACAACAACCAGTGACCAAATTTTTATTTGAAGACTCACTGAAATGACAAAAATTTGACTTGACACCCTAATAACACCTTGTAGGAGCATACTTGATCACTGGTGACAGGCTAAACTGACTAACACTAACAAGTAGCATCGCCATGAAACCATCCTAGCCAAGAATAGCTGATAGAATTCACAAAGAAACATTGGCTATTGAATATTTGAGCCGAAATTGCCATGGAAATCGAATCACGGTTATGCTTTACCACATACCAAAAGGGTGAAATGAAAAGCCAAACATCTAAAACCAAGAAAATCTATAAAAGAAACCAAAAAACTTAGTGAGAATAAGAACAATAATTCCAATGGTGTGTGAAAAGGAAGAACATTTAAATAAAAATCTATTAATAACCCATGTAATAGAAGGAGAAAAACAAAAATTTTTACCTGAGAGGCATGGTTCTCCATCAGTGGACACTTACCTCTATAATAATAGCTTTACTGAGCAAGAAATGATATAGTAGCTACAACAAAATTACAGGTAGAGAGAGGATCATTCTAGTCACCAAAGAAAAACACAGACCAATGTAGCATATGGGAAAGCCTTGGGTTAGTCATTCAACCACCATAAGCCCCCTCAATTGTTAGATTGCAGTTGTAAATCAAGATTGTTGAAAGTGGGTTAGTTAAAACCCACATGAAGTTCATGTGGTCATTTGGGTGTGTTATTATTTCACAATTCCAAGTGGAGAATAAATCTTACATGGGACCATAGTTATCTCATATTTGTTAATTTTAACAAATACTAAAGTTAAATAATACTTTATTCATACTTATGTAACATATGTATATCTCATTTGAATAAATGATCTTTGATGACGTATATATATGTCAAGGTGCAATGTTATATGGTGGATATCGAAGTTATTCAATGGAATGATACTTCAAATCTAGTTATAAACATGGTAAGCTTTATATATGAATGAAACAAAAAAAAGGTACTATGGGATAATGGTCTCGAGTATAGTTTTGATGGTTGGAAGATTGTGTAGTACCAAAATAATTGTATAGAATAGAGGCTATAGTCATATTTATACAAACACTTATGCATTTATTTTTGAAGTTGTTGATGGTGTTGGACCTACCAACATGCCAGGGGATCTCCCCGATAACAATTCCCAATTATACCTCAAATTGTTATGTGTAGGAGTCCTAGCAGTGGATCATACGGTAATGCCTTGACTGTGATTCTGCACAAAGACAAGTAAGATGTCCCTATTGGTAGCAAGGGTGTGACAGCTGTAGTAAGTCAAGGAAGGTGCATGAGAGGTTCTAACACATGAAGAGTGAGGTGAGTGTGCCCCTTGGAAACCTGTAATAGTGCTTGACTTGCAAGGGAACATATGAGAAAAGATGCATCACCACCCTGAAAGCAAGTTAGTGGGCAATCCAAAATGATGTTTAGACCAACAACACGTCTGCAACAAGATTCATATAATTTCATAGAAAATAGTTCATACACAAATGTGTAAGTTAAATAAAACAAATTGTTAAAGAAACCAAAATAGTCGAATTACAATAACAACATATGCATGAAAACGTGATAGCTTTGTTATATTAAGAAGTGTAATTTTTGGTCATGCAATACATCGATGTCCAACCACTAGCCCCGATAGCAGGACATTTTGCCACATCACTTGCTTCTCCAAAGAGATATAATAGCCCTGCATAGTGGAGAAGTGAAGGCATGTTACAATACTGTCCAAGCTTTCTCTAAGGTATTCCTATCGAAGCTTGGTTGACTAAAAGCCTCTACAATGAGTTATGAGGAACTATCTATAGCAAAGTGTGGGGTGGTTTTTGACATTCCCCTTTGTGATGGTTCATCTACCCTCATGACTCTTCGTCTACTCTGTGACTGTTACATAAACTATCGACACTTGAAGGGTCGTTACATACAATCTGCACATGTACGAATGTGAGACAAAATGGGTTGAGAAATCCATGCAAGACATCACTAACACTCAAACCATTGTGGTGAGACCAAATCTTTGAGATGCTTGTGATGGTCAATGGTGGTGGACTGATACCAAGCTTGTTCGTCCCTTATGATGTCTGTGCACTTTAAAGTTGACAAATTCTTGAAGCGAACTCTTACATCCGTTGCATCTAGGTACACTGATATGGCTCCTCCGTCCACTCGTCTGATAGCATGCGAATGGTCGTCTTGGGTGCGACTAGACCGACAACATGTTGATGCATAGTGTCTACATTGATCTCCAAGCATGTGCTGGTGGTTGTGCACATCAAATTGTCAAAATACATGTTCAACTCCAATTGGACTTGCTTCTTGTCTTTTCCTCAGTGAGTGTTCCAAATGGGTGGGATTGCATGTGTGGGCACAATAACGTGCATGCTACTAAATTCCCCTCCATGCAATAAAAAAAAATGCTCAGCTTGTCTGCTCCATGCTAGCTGGTGGGATGGATTTGTAACTTGTACGGGGGAAGTTTAATCGGTCAGTGCATATTGCGCCCACTGATGTACCTATTCATGCTGCAACTCACTCTCTCATCTATGTATCTCTTGTTCTTCCTCGAGTTACTTCTTTAGCACATGCAACTCCTTCTCTGTTCCATTCTCTCCCTTCGCATAACCTTCATGTTATGTCATCACCTCATAGCCTCAGTCTCCAAAGTTGCTTTCGTCATGAGTGGATCTGCTTTGAACTTGCAACTTTTCTCTGCCTCTATGCTGTGAACAACCTTCCTCTTGCATTTGTCACGTGTGGGTGTGCTACCTTCTACTATTGTTGATGGTTTTGCTCACTGTGATGCAGTTGCCATTGATCTTGATATCCTTGTACATGAATAGCTTGATGTCTTCGGGGATAGGAAAGTTCATAGACACTTGACCAAGTGCATCCCTAGTTGCACTCTTAACAGTGTCTTTAACTCTGTTATCCTAGAAATCGTTTTACTTCTATTGATAAAGAGATAGATGAACACCTATGATGCATGGAGACCTAGAAACACTCATGGATAGTAATATTTCAGTCAAAAACCAAAAAAAAACTTGAGGAATGACTTGCAACATACTTTTGTGATTGAATGTGAAGGTTGCACAATTTCCACTGGGAGTTTAGGAGATTGACTACCAAAACTACACAAGGCATAGTCATGGGCAGTTAGGAGGCTAACTAATTGCTGGAACTACACAATGCACAGTCCATCCTGGCCTGCTGAGTTCTGAAACTGTGAAATGCACAATTTCAGTGAGCATTTACATACAACTGGCAAACTGCATTACGGAGTTTCTGGGGCCAGCAACACACTGCCTCCAAGAATTGAGCAATGCAAGCCTATAGGTCAGTATTGGGCTAGACTTGTGTAATTTCTATAGGGAAGGAAAAGAATTAACTTCTGGAAATGTGCAGTGCTAGCGAGGCAAGGCGCGGCCTAGGCCAAGACAGCTTAGGTTGGCTGACAGGTGACTGAAAACTTGATAAATGTAAATGCATGATGAGATGAGTGCAAAAAATAGTGAATGATCATACATGCAAAAAATAAGTGCAAGATTCAGAAATGGGAAAGTAGGCATGTGTGTGAAATGAGTCTCTGCAACAGTGACCCTTCATGCAAAATAGTGTCATGCATGCGACAACAGTGAGATGAAAATGAAAACTAAAACGGTGCTTCTACAAGCTAGCGTACATAAAAACGAAAATAGGCACTCACTAAAATCAAGCAGACAACACTCACATGAAGTGAAACATAAAAATCGATAGAAAAGCAGGGCGAGACATGAAAAGCGGGCTTACCCCAAAACAACTGAGTTGAATGTGTCGACGACTCCTAGATGCAATGTGGGATGTTAGAGCTCCACGTTCGATGTGAGGAATGAGCTCTACCAAATTTGGTTGATGATTTGTGATAAAATCAAGGTTGTATCCTTGTGGAAGCATCATAATTCTACTGCTCTAACATGGGAGACGATCACCCGGTCTGGACCCTATAGACAACTCCTTTTCTGTTTGATGTGGTGGCTCCAACTCGGGATGATGGGACCGATTTCCTAGAGTGGGTTTGAAAATCAAAATGGGTGGTTTTCAAGCAATTGCAATAAGAATAATGATAACTAAATGACCTATTCTACCATGCAAATATCTAGCTAACTTAATCTAATAGAAACTTGGGGTATTCCATGCGATATGCAATTTAAAAATATATATGTTTGGTATGTGATAATAAAGATCATTCACGTATTAAATAGAGATGATAACATGTAAAAATAATTTGTTTGACTAAATACATAGTCAAATAAATGTATAAACTATATTTCATATATTTAATGATCATATATGAAAATATATACTTTCAACTAGGGATCATACAGTAGTGCAATTAACACATAACATAAAGAACATACTCCATATATAGTTCATGAGAATGAAATGTTATCACTAATTTAACAAAACAAAACTGATCACTAATTTATCAGTTGCTTTCTTCAAATCAAATTATTCTCCAAGCATAATGTAGTGCATCAACAAATGAAAGTAGTTTTATATTCAAAGGTAATGACCATGTTCCATAATTTCATCAAGGCATTCACAAACTTACAGAAGTGCATTCTTTGCAATTTTTTTTTAATAAAATTCTCAAACCTTCTCTAAATTCATGAAAAGGGTATAAATATTATCTAACTAAAGTTCAAAAATAGATTATACAAAATATCTGAGGAGGTTTCAAACAACCTTCCTCTTAAGTAGCAACTAACTCTAAAAATAAAAGTGATTTGATGACCAGAGGTTATAAAGAGGTCTTGATGTCTGATAGCTTTTCCTTTAGGTCACATATATCAACCATTGGTTTCACTTGAGGAGATGCCCCAAATTTTGTTATTACCTGTCCTGCAAAGATGGCATCTGTAAGATGTGGAAGCATCCTTTGTGTTAAATTTAGTGAACAATTCAACGTCATAATTTGGCTATGAGGTTTGAAAAGGAATTTCCAATATGCCTCTGAGTCAGTTTTTTATAATTTTGTGATCACCTCCCTTTGGATTTTCATCTTTTCCTTCCAGTTTTTATCCAAGTCAAATCTGAAAGTGACTTTGGGTTACCTTCTTTTATCAAGTTGGTGGTGTGAAAGGTGTGATTGAATGCCTTTATTATATTTTTTTCCACTCCTACTACTCTTGCTACTGCCAACCATGCCTGCTTGATCCACCCATTCGAATATGTGAATAATATGTCTTTATGTGTTTCTTCTATTTCCGATAGATTAGTGCTTCTTCCTTCTTCAGATTCTTGCCATTCAATGTAGTTAGAGATCTTAGTATTTAATTCATTAAACTTGGTTCTTTGATCGATTGCCTTATCTGTTAATTTCTCACTAGTAATTAGATAAGGGGTGATATGGGCAATTCTTTGGCAGAACAGATCTTGTTGTTTTGACAGAATGGAGTTTAGCTCGTATGCCTCTTTGATTAATTCATCAATAGTAGGGACATCTTCATATTTTTCCATGGCTTCTTACAACTCTTGGATTTGCATGTTCTTTTCAGAGATGTCTTCTTTGTGGCTTATCTTTAGTACTTCCATACTCTGTTGCATTTGGACTATTTGTTCAGTGGCTTGCTTGTTCACATTTTCTTTCTCGATTTCCAGCTATTGCTCGATCTTCATTATCCTTTCTTCCCTTTCCCTTAACAAAATAGATACTTTAGTGCCTTTATCGATGGTGGCAGTAGCATATGCCCCTGTAAATTGCGATACCCTAGTTAAATTTTTAGCTAGGTTTGAAGGAATATCCCTCTAGACTATATCCATTGGTTCATTCCTTGCTTGGATTTCAAGTGTTTCTACTCTCCTTCTTTTCCTCTATCTTCTTACTACAATCTTATGCAGTGGGCTATAGAATACATCTAAAGGAGGTATTTCTATAACCTTTGGAATAATTTCAGATGTCAGAAATGTAGGAATGATTTATGTATTCTGTGAACTTGTCCCTTGCTCATTCATTGGCTTTGACTCTGGAATTTTCTAAGTTTTCTATGGAGTATGATATTCTGTGGTTTCTAGGACATGTGTTGTCTTGGAAGTATCTTGAAGCTTTTTATTAAACGGGTCCCATTCCTACTCCAAATCGGTGCTTTTGCCTTTGGGACTAGTGTCCTTAGTTAGGTAAATTATGAACTGTTTTTTCGCTGACCTTTTGCTGGAGTCCAATGTAGTCTCTATTTCTTATGTCTTCCCTATATCCTGGGCTATATTCACCTGAGATTCGATACGAGAATTTGGCCCTACGCTATTAATAGTTACACTGGGCGTAGGTTTGTCATCATCTCATAACAAATGTAATGGGATTGTTTCGAGCCTCTGATTTCTAAATTCCTAAAACCTTTAAAAGTCATCAAGATTCAAATTCATCTTCACCCAATCGAATTCTTGTTCGGATGATTCAGCTAATTGTGAAAGATCTTCGAATTCGTGAGCTTCATGGACATAGGGTTTGACCTTTAGTGTTGTAGTAACATTTTGTGCTACTCTTTCTCAGTCAAATTGCCTCTTTGGGAGAGTATGGAGCTTGAGGCTCTCTAGGTTTAGTAATTCTTTGTTTGCATGGTTGAAGTTTTCCAATGAAAAAGAACCACGCCGGATGGGAAAAGGTGGACATAATGCTTTTTTTCTATCTTTCAAGGTCTTGGTGAAGCCCTTCCTAATAGTTTGGTGAGTTATTTCTCTGGCTAACAGCTTGTCGGAGACATACAAAGGGAGTACATGTGGGTATGTTGTACTATCATAAGCTCTGATATATGTGAACCATTGTTCAACAAAGTACTTGCCTACTACGAGAAGGTCTGTCGCGACTTCCTTAGAAAATCTAGGGGTTTCTTATTAAAAATCAATTGATGTAATGGTAGAATAACACCATGGCATATCTTGTAAAAAAGGAGTATAAAATGGGATTCCCACATCTGTTTGTGACTGAGATGGATGGGGTATGGGTCTTGGAAATTCCATTTCCAACCCATGATTGAAAACATAAACAGGTGGAATCCATGATATAGGCACTCAAATAAAATTGAGGAAGGTTCTCTATGGAGGTGGATCTCTTTTGACGATATTTAGAAATAGAAGTATCTAGGTTATTGGATAGGATAGTGGACCAACTCATTATATGAGAATTGACACATGAATCTATTAAAGGGACCCATTCTATAGAGAACTTGGTATTATTAGTTAATCCAGACAATCTACATAACATCGAAGCTCCATAGTTATGGAGATTTTCTAAATAAGCTATGGGGTACATACCTATCTTATCATATTTGAATTTTTTTCTAGGACTCTCCAACCCTAAATCATCTTGAAAGGTTCTTCATTCTGCTTTGCGAACTTGGCGAGGAAGGATCATTCATATATATCCCGAGGGTCAAGAAGATGATACATTTGTTTCAAGTCTTCAGCTTTGAATGATCACATCAGCTCCATCTTTTAGTTCTTGAATTGTATGTCTTTAATATCGAGATTTTCCACCACCCATATAATCATGTCCATGTATGGTAGTGTCTTGGATCTTTATCCTATTATGTGAAGAAAAGAGCAACCAACATCTTTGAATTGAACTCCTGAGGGTTTTATTGAGTTTTTTGTTGCCTTGGTGAAAATAATTTTAGGCTGCTCATCTTCAAGTCTATTATAGATGACTTCGCATATCATTGCTCCTCCATCGGCACCGCAAACTATATCAGTGAATATGGGCAACATCTCTGAAACCTCAGACTCTGAAATGCTCTATTGCCTCTTCTTTTGCATTACCTTCCGTAATGAAATTTCTTTTGAAGCTTGCTTGAAACGAAAGAGAGATATATCAACACACACAATAGATGGAAATTAAGTCTAAGAGCTCTTTGAAATGACTTTGAATCATGAGAATATTTTGAATGTAATTTTTGTGTTAACTAGCCATCACTTGAAAACATAAATTTCTCTCCTCGAGTTACTAAACATTAATTGTTCTGTGAAACCACTTAATATTTCACTAAAACTCAGTAAGTTCCCACTCTTCACGTCTTATTTTTCACATCACAGATTTCAAATGCTGCAATATAGAGTTGAGAGATAATGCGAAATGCGATTACGAAAATCACAATATTGCATTTATGAATTTTTTAAGGGGTGACATAATGGCATGCTTTATTAATTTGCAACTTGTGAAGTGCGATCGCATGTTCTTAAAGTGTTGTGATCAGAAAATCACAGTAGGGGCTTTATCACATATCACATTTCAGGATTTTGTTTAGGATTTATAATTGTCACATAACAAACCGAGAAATGTGATTTGCGATAAAAGTTCTATGTATGGGTTGTATTCTAAAGATTTTAAGGCAATTTGTAGAGTTAGCATTTATTTTCAAATGATAAAAATTTAAAAGGGTCCCCATTTATATGTCAAACATTAACTATTACTCCGTATAAATGGGGGGGTTGATACATAGTACAACAATTGGTGATTCACTCGGGAGAACCATCTATCTCTGATTGGTATTTTTAAATTTCTAAAACCTTCAAAATTACAAGAGTTATTGGAATAGTAATTACATGAGTTATAAACTAAACAACTTTTCTCTAAAATTATAATCACTCACTCAATTTATTTACTCAGCTACTTTACTCTGGCATTGATAGAAATACAAATGTTTGCATAAGTCAATACTAAGATTTAAAGAGATACAACAAGTGTCTTCTACAAATTAGTTTTTATTATTTACTCATTTATCACAGATAGAGCCTCTGCTGCCAACAGGCGTTCATAGCCTCAACAAGGTTATCTTTTAACCAACCATGATTCATTATCCCATCTGAAGCAATTTTCAGAATTCAAAATGATATTCATTTTCCTTCTTTCTCATTTGGGCCTTCTTTTTTCCTTTCTGTTAGAATCCTATACCAATAGGTGTCATTTTTCATGATTGCCTTGATTGAACTATGGAATATGTTCAAACCTTTTTCTTGAGCAAAGGTGTTCCATATTCTTCAAAAACCAAAAAAATTAAAAATTAAAAAATGTAAAGAGGGTATACCCTAAAAGAAAAATCAAAGGGTAAGAAAAATAAAATGGTCAAAAAAGTGAAAGAAATGAACCCCAAACAAAAAATATACCAAGGAAAGTGTGCAAATCCAAATGCCACTACTATTTCATTTTTGTAATAAAGCAATTGTGTGCAGCTTGTCAAACCTTTGCCACAATTCATGAATAAGTAAAATTGTTTAAACTTGGCTTACTCATATTTCAATTTCATGTTGTAGATTAGAGAATAAATATCTGTCCAAACAGTTTAATCTTGGCAGATAAGTAGATAAGTAGAGTTAATAAGAGGTGCTCAATAGTTTAATCTAAGCCCTTGGATGTAATAAGGGTAGAATTAGATAGATTTGCCTTGTAAAAAGAAAAGATTGAAAAGGGTTTTCAAGTCTAAATGCACCCTAATAAAGAAGAGAAAATGGTAGTGTCAAGTATATAGGGTAGGTAGATGGTGTTGCAAAGTTTTATGTGATGAATGATGGTGCTGATTATGTTTAATCTTTTACCTTCATCACAAGTACTCAAGCAGAAAATGCACTGAAGAATTCACAGAAAGCAAAGTCAAAATCATTAACTTCCCACATCACTTTTTCCCTAAGTTTTTACTAATTTTCCCAAAGTACTAAGGTATTTGGAGATCAGAGGGGCTCAAGGCATTTCCTTGACTTTTGGAGGGACCGGACCCTTGGCCTTATGATCAAAAAGACCTAAGTACTTGAAGTTATCCATTATCATTCACTTTCAAACTTTTCCTAAGTAAAATCCTATTTTGCTTAGGAAACTCATGCAAAATTTCATAAAAATCCATGAAGATAACTTGTTATTCTAAGTTTAAGTGTTGAATATAAAATATTGCAATTTACTTCAGAAGTTATCACTTTCTTAGATGTGCAAAAATATTTTGAGTTTCCTTGTCCTTTGCCATATTTACATTTAACTCTGTTATACTAAATCCCTAATAAAATACCTTATCCTAAGTATATAACTCCCTTTTTATAAATATCCCAAAACCCCCTCTATTATAAAGTTTAACCAAAGTATTTATATCCCCGCACATTTAAAATAATAACCCACTATACGCCCTTTGGTTAAAATTATCATTATATTATAATCCCGCCCTTATGGTAATTAAATAATATTTGTTTGTTACCATATAAATAAAATATATATATACAAAAACTTTAAACATGCCATATGTATGTTTAATTACAAAAATATGAATAAAACTTCCGAAAAGTTTTATGCCACCGTGGTTTGTCCACCTGGCAATCCCCGCCCTGACTGCAAGTAAAACTCAGTGTTCTTTGTTTTTCGCTGAAATAGTGATTAAAAATCATCACTGAGTCCTTCCCAGAGGTTTTAAAACTGTGTAATTGCTACCTGAACCAACAAATTGTGCCAATTTCCTTCATTTTTTAGAAATCCCGCCCGGCCTATGAGTAAAACCAAAAACCTCCATTTTGAATCCATAAGAACCAAAATGGAGGTGTCGTCAGCTCTGAATATTACTCCATTGAATGCTCCTCACCGTGAATTGGAATATTTACCTTTGATAGATGAAGATTTCCAAATTAAAGACCTGCATTTTGATGAAAGTCCCCTATTGAGCTATTGTCGCTGTAGAGACGAATAGTCAAAGGGGCACGATCTTATAGGGTTGAGGGAATCCAATCTCCCAAGGTATCTCATTCCTTCAGTCATTTATTTCCTAGAAATCATCCATTACTGCCATTCTAACTATGATCTGACTCAAAGAGCTGTAATATCCCCTCACCAGAGTGTTATTTTCCCCATTACTCCCCAAGCTATAAATATGATGCTCCATTTTTAACCTGGTCAAAACCTCACTCCCTTGTCCATTGGGGAATTGCTTGAAAAATCTACTCGGTTGTCCCCTGAAGAGGTAATCAGAAGATCACATCCTTGGATAAAAAGTCTTAATACTAGTCATAATATTTGTTTACTCCAAGATTGTCATCAAATCTATTCAAACATAGGTTAGAAAGCATAACAGCTAAAGAGTATCAGTGGTTAAAGTGTATCAGGTAAAAGTCAGTGAAAGTTAAAACGAAGTTACAGAACAGTCAAATGTAAACAATAAAAGTGAATACAGAAGGTAGTAAAATGGTAAAAAGAGATGAGAATACTTTCACCAATATTGAGGTTTGTCTAAAGTGAAAGTAAAACAGTCAAAAGAGTAAGAAAGTAAAAAGATGAAAAAACATAACAAGAAGGAACATTTTTGCAGAAATTGCATATTTTAGTCATAGTTTTGCAGAAACTATTGTGATCAATAAAAGATGAATTTTACAAAACTGAAGGAGGTTTATGTTCTTAAGCATTCCATCTACAAAAACCTCTCTCACTTTTCTAACAACCATTATGGTTGTGGAAATATTAAACAATGTTGGAAAGCACTTTTTGCAGAAAATTCCTGTTAAGTCATCATTTTACAGAGGATAGTGTGGCCAATTAGAAATACATTTTACAAAACTGAAGGAGGTTTTTGTTCCTAAGAGACCTATCTACAACAACCTATGTCAAGGTTTTGACAGTGATTTCAGGCTGAGAGATACATGTACATATTTAGAGGCTATTTTTCAGACTCTGTAAAACTCTGTTTTACACATCTTTTTATAGAGCCTATTTCGTACAGCTGGAGAGACATTTTAGGAAAGTGAAAGAGGTTTATCTCACAAACATATTTATATACAATAAACTATTTCACGTTTTACATATCTATTACGGATTGAGAAATAACAAGGTATCATTGGACCCCAAGTTTGCAGAATTGTTGGAGCAGAATTCACAAAAAAAGGAAGTAGTTAGTGACTTGGATGCCTCATCATCAGCTAAGAGTTGGATCAAATTCAAATTCTCCTCTTTGTCATCACTTATCCATACAAATAGTGCCAAATAGATGCATTAGTTTGAGTGTCCTTTAATTAAGTTCTATTTATGTAAAATAGTTGGAGAGATTTGTGAACCAATTTTGATATTTTTTGCAAGATATTTTAGTTTAGAATTTGTATAAATACTCCACTCTTAGAAGCATTTGGGGTGGATTCTATTACTTTGCTGTAACATTGAGATTTTCGGAATAAAAGCTTTTGGATAAACTTACTTGTGGCTTACTGGATAACGATTTAAAGCACTGGACTTGTTGCAGGATTCATGTGTTGGACTACAGTTCAATAAGTGTTTCTACCCTTTGTCTGAAATTTTATATTAGTTTATCATACCATCTTATCGATTTCTGAATAATTTACATAAAGGGTTGAAACAAAATTTGCTTAATTGTACTCTGTTTTCAAATGTGGTTATTCTTAATGTTTTCTTCTAAATTAGTTATAAGCATGAATTCTTAAATGCTCCTGCTTTGCTAATTTAAACATTGTTGATTACTATAATAAAGAATCCTTCATTTCTCTTTGTTTGTAGTCATTTCACTTCCTTCTTTTGAACATGGTGAAAGATTCTTAG
>APFE030585797.1:20977-52913 GCA_000404065.3 Pinus taeda | reverse complement strand
TCCACTTTAAATTTTAAGGATTGTTCTCTGTCTAGCTATCTTGCCCTGTAATACAATCTTGTGTTTAGAATAGAAATCCAGTAAAGCCATCCTTTGACTCCATAGCCCAATGGACTGAAAGCTCTCAACCTTGCCCTTAGTTTGTGGATTCCACCATTTTTCCAAAACAAACTTTGAATCTATAACTAGCCTAAAACCTTCCAAGAAAAAAGATAAATCATAAAGAGAGAGCCCTCTCTGGATGCAGATTGGCTAGATTCTGCATCTAAAAGGTTGGTTTGTGGTTACCTCGGGTATACTTTCCTCTTACACAACTTCTAGGAAAACCTGAGTGATAACACTTCCATGTAATTTTTCTTTTCAACTTTCTAAAAAGACATTGTCTAGAGTTTCTAACCCACTAATGATAATTTCAATCACTGGTTGTAGCTAAACCGAACAAGTTGTCTCTTGATGAGACCCCTTGTGCTTTGATTGATTAGATCATTGGCTATTACCTTATTTTGATATGCATTTTGGTAATATCAGTTTAATTGTTCCCCTATGATCATGGTAAACAAGCTCATAATGAGACTTATTATCTTTTAAGTTTTGCATATTTTATAATTACACTTTGAAAAAGAAAATCTTATTAGATGGGGTGAAGCATTGGCCCTTTTTAAGAGTTTTGGATGATAATAATAGAGTTTTGAGATACTCATCTGTAGAAAGTCCTTACTAGGTTAAAGATTCTTTTCTTGACTGATAACAAAATATCTATACTTTATAAAGACAAGAGCTTGCTCATAGAATAAGTGTTTTTAGCAAGGTAAAGTTTTTCCAAAGAAATAAGGTTCACTTTGATATTAAAATGCTCTAATTATTTCTTTAACTTTTCTTATTTATAGAAGCAAAAAATCAAAATATTATGAGAGACTTTATTTTGAGAATTCAAAAGTAAATACCTCTTAACCTTTATTTTCCTATGAATGCTAAAGACAATATGATACAAAATTAGAGGAGACTGTCTTCTAAGAAAAACATTTTTTCAAAATTTTCCCATTACTGGGAAAGGAATCAATTCTACCTGACAAGTCTTGTAAAATAAATGTTTATGGACCAATTTTCTCAGTGATTTGGAATGGTCCAAGCCACAATTTTAAGAATTTGGTGTGTTTACCCTTTTCCTCTTGTGCTTTGTCCCAATTCAAAACCAGATCACCTACTTCAAAGGTTTTATGACTGGCAGAGGTTGTATCAAAAGAGGATTTGACTAATTGTTGATGATGGGAATGGGTAGCTTTGGTTTTTTCTCTTTCTTCTTCAAGCTTAAGGATCTGAAATTGTCTTGCTTGAAGAGAAGAGGAAGGATTTTCATTAATAAATTGCACTAGGGTGAAAGATGGGATTGCTATGTTTGTGAGGAGAACTGCTTCTTTTCCATAAACTAAAGCAAAAGGTGAAGAACTGATTGAGGCCTTCTGTGTTATTCTATCTACCCAAAGAGAAAATGTTAATGCTTTGTGCCATTTCCTATGATTTTGGTATATATTCTGATTGATGATTCTGATAAGTATTTTGTTTATTGATTTGGCTAATCCATTACCTTGTGTATAATATTTGTCTGAATACTTCAATTTGAAACCTCTTTTTAAGGAAAATTCTACCATAGTATTTCTATAAAAATAAGATGCATTATCAAACATTAAAGTTGTGGGTAAGCCAAATCTGGTGATTATGTACTAGTCAATAAAGTCTGTAATACTTTCTGTGTTAGCTACCTTTAGTAATAATTTCTACCCATTTCGTGAAATAATTAGTAGTTGTAAGGATGTACTTGTGCTGCATGGAAGAGTTAGGAACAATCTCACCAATTATATCTAACCCCCAATGTTCAAATGGTTATTGGATATTCACTTGTTGTAAAGGGAATGTTGGTTTCTTTTATCTTCCAGATACAGTTTGACAAGCTTTGCATTTTCTTGCATAGCCGTGTGTATCCTTAAATAATGTTGGCCATTAATAACCTGAATACAAGATTTTGTGAGCTATGGTGTTTCCTCTGAAATGACCTCCAGTTAGTCCATCATGCAACCCCTGCATAACCTTTTTAGCTTCATGTTTTTCTAGGAATCTTAATAACATTGAATCATAATCTTTTCTAAATAATACATCATGAATTAATTCATACTGATTTGATTTCAACCTTAAAGCACGTTTTGTTTTGTAATTGAGATGCATAGGAGCATATCCATTCTTTAAATAAAACTTCAATTCAACATACTGTGATTGTGAATCATTGAGGCTTATCTATGATATTTTCACTTCATTACCTTGGTCTTCTTCCATTGATAAGTGGGAATCTCTAGTTAGCATCCTGCAAAAACCATGGCCCCTAACAATTTTATTTGGTCAGATTTCTACATTGTACTCTTGAAGTGTAGTGACCCAAATGGCTCTTTTGTCACCCACTTTTCTTTGAATCAAGAATTTCATTACTGCAGGGTAAGGTACTACTATTTTCGTATGAGTTTTGAGAAGAAAAGGTCTAAAATGTTTCAAGATTTAAAGACAACAAAATCTTATCTCTCAACAGCTGAGTAGTCTAGCTTGACACCTTGTAAAATGGAACTATAAAAAGAGATAGGTGCCTCGATGTTTTGATCGTTTAGTTGTGTTAAAACTGTTGCACATGATGTATGAGATCAAAATGTGTACAATACAAAAGTTTAAGAAAGTCTAGATTTGTTAAAGAAGGAGCATTGAAAATGACTATTTTGATTAACTAAAATGACTCTCTTTCATCTTTACCTGATTTGAAGACTTCATTATTTCTTATCATTGATTGAAGGGGTAGAATAATCTGTGAAAAATATGGAAAAAATATTTTGACAAAATTAATATGACCTAGGAATGATTGCATTGTATTTTTATTATGTGGGAGAGGAATCTTTTCAATTTCTTGGATTTGATCAGGATCAATATAAATTCCTTTCTTGGAAACTATGAATCCAAAAAGCTTGCCTTGTACTAAAGCAAAGTATGAATTTTTCGGATTTAGAAAAATGCCATATTTCATGCATCTTTCAAAAATATGCTTTAGGTCATTCAAATGATTTTTTATGTTAATAAAGTAGACTGTGATGTCATCTAGATAAATAACAACTGATTTATTAATCAGACCTTTAAAAGTGATATTGATGGCGTGTTGAAATGTAGCACCTACATTGATGAGTCCAAAAGGTATCTTCTCATAAGCATATGTCCCCCAATTGGTCCTGAATGTTGTCTTTAGTCTGTTTTCTGGAGGTACAAGAATCTGATTATATCCCGAGAATCCACCTAGAAAAGACATTAACTCAGAACCTACAACTGATTGTAATATTTGCTCCATGGTAGGCAAAGGAAAGTTATCCTTTTGACAAGATCTATTTAAGTTCCTAAAATAAATACAAATCCTAATATCTCCATTAGATTTCCTGACAGGAACCATATTTTAGAAAATAGTCTTTGGGATTAATCACATTGTAAGGATTAGGTTTACGTTTCGAACTAGCTATAATGTGGTTGAACCACATTAGCTGGTTCGAAACGTTGACCCAATCCTTACAATGTGATTAATCTGGAAGACTATTTTCTGAATTATGGACCACAAAAGTCTTAGATCTAACAAGAACCATATTTGATAACCATTTTGAGTGTCTAATAGGAAATATTATCTTTTCTTTTAAAAGTTTGTTTAATTGAGATTTGATTTGGCTTTCAAGGTTTGGATGAATCTTTCTAAGCTTCTATTGAACTGGTTTCACATTAGAGGCCATTGGTATAGTATGTTGAATTACAAAGGTATCATAAGACTTGAGATCTGAATAATCCTAGGCAAATACACCTTTATATGTTTTCAACAACTTGATGAATGATATCCTTTCTTCAGATGATAAACCAAGATCAAGGTTGACATTTTCAGGTTTTTCAGTTGTGCCTAGGCTTACCACTTCAAATATCAAAGTACAACTCTGAGTCTTGGAGTTGGTAATCTTTTTAAATCTGTCTTTCAAATCACAAAGATCTTCCATTTTGAATACATACTTTGGAATTGGGCTTTTATCTTATTTATGGTTGATTTGCAAGTCATGTTCATGTTCATCTATGATTTGTTCCTCATAAGATCCTTCTGATGTAAGGAAATCGATTATATCAGCATCATTATTAAACACTCTCCAATTTGTTACATTATTAGGATGGATGTTCTAAAAATTAATTCTATAGAAAATCTATCTGGACTAAATTCCTATGAAGGTATAATATTAGATGCTACATTGGCAAGTAAATCAACACTTGCATTTTGTAATCTGGGGATTGAAGAAATGTTAAAACTAGTGAAATTAGAAGTGAGATTTTGGGTTATGGATTAATAATGTTTGAGATGCCCATACACAAAATGGATTGTGCTTCTTAACTATCTAATGACTATTTCAGAGTCTCCATATACTTGAAAATACTTGACATCAAGTCCAATGGCTTTGTACAACCCTTGAATCAATGCTTCATATTCTAAAGTATTGTTAGTGCATTGAAATTCAAGCCTGCAGGCTAACATGGTTTTGTCTCCTTGCGAGCTGATTAAGCTACATCCAACACCTGCACCATCTTCAGACTTGGAAAAATCAAAATAAAGAGTCCAGAATAATGAATTATCTACACGTTTATCAACTGCATCTATACACTTGGAAGCATTTGTTTGCGATTTCTTTTATTATCTGATATATTACAGCATTATCCAGAAAGGGAGATCTTTGTGCATTAAAGGATCCCAAGAATGAATCAGCTGAGTAACTCTCGATAATATTATTGGTGAAAGCTACAGGTTCATTTCTTCCCTCTAGATCATTGACTGTGTAAATAAATTTCTCACAGTCTACTCTGATTTGGTTAGGCTTACCATTGTATGGTAACCACATATGAGACCAATTAGTTGCAAAGTATCCATGTAAATTTTCAGACCAATCCCTCCTTGGAATTAAACCATAAAATTCAGGGATATCAACCATTAGAATATCAATTATCTGTGAAAATTTTGGATTAGAGGAAAGCCTTATTGAAACTGATATCATTTCTCCAAGTACCTCTACTTTTGTATTGTCAATTTGAACTATGTGTACAACAAATTTTTGAGGTGTAATATTTAATTTGGTGCACACAATTCTTGGCATGATGTTTGAAGAGGCTCGTGAATCAACAAGGCAATTATGGATGTTTTTGTTGAAAATATCATAAGTAAGAAGAAATGGAGTAGTATGAGAAATAGATCTGTCACCTATCAAAACTAGGTCTATGGGATTTACTTTGTTTGAAGATGAAGGAGGTTTTCCCATATCTTTAGCAGCTTGAGTAACTGCAACAAATGGTAAAGGAGCTAAGGGAATTGCTTTTAATTTTCTAAGTAATATTTTCTATTGATGTTTGAGCTTAGTCAATTCATGCAATGAAATATTTTCTCTCCTCCCTTTTATATATTCAACTATATTATCTTCCATTGTATTCGAGATTACTAAATTTTTGGAAGAAGTTGGAGGATCTAATGGAATAGAATCAGTTTGAGTAGTCTTAGATTTCTTACTTACTATCTTCTCCTTTACAGGAGTAGCAACATTCCGTTTCTGATTTGTTGTAGACGTATTAGTAGAGTTTTTACTTCTTGTAGTTACTCTCATAACTTGTTCATCCTTTTCAATTGGAAGAATGAAGTCCCACATTCCATTTAACTCAACTTCTTATTCAGTTTATGCTTCTTCTTTAGTTGTTGAGTCTTCTTCCGGTTCTTGATCAGATTCAGTATTTGAAATAGTGTTTGGTGGTTGGGATGTAGAATAAGGATTTATCTTGAATGGGAGAAAATATTTCTTGGGAGCATATCATTACGCAACTTGTTTCTTACTTTCAACCAATTTCATTTGAAATGGTCTTTAACACCTTTGAATATCTTCAAGGTCGAAAGCATCCTTTGGAGATTTATTTTTTGAATCTTCCTTGAATATCACTTTATTTGATTTCCTTTCTTCTATCTATTACCTCTTTTCTAAGGCAATAATTCTTCTTTCTACAGACAATGCTTCTTTCATGTTTTCTACGAGGGTAACCATATTGGCTCTATCTGCAAAAATTGTGATATTAGAGGGAAGGGAGGATATGTACCATTCTATTTTGACATTTACTGCATGTCTAGAGGTAGCTAGAATTTTGTTTAGCAACTTGTTAAACCTGGAATTGAAGTCTTTGATCCTTTCGTCTGAACTTGCTTTTAAGTTGCAAAGATCATTGACTAAACATGCCACAGTTCTATCATCACCAAATTTTGCGGGAAATATTTCTTTAAAAGTGTCGCAATTTCTTATTGGGCCTGCTAGAAGCGAAAAATAATAGGATCCTGTAGATCCCTAGAAAGTATAAGGAAACAATTTGACAACAACACCTTCATGTGCAAATCCATTAAGATTCATGGCTAACATAAAGTTATTTAGATGTTCTTCAATAGGAAGACCATCATCAGGATTATACGTAGGTAACCATTTTTCTGGCTTTGTTGGTAGAGCATTTGGATTAGCAACTAGTACAACACCAGGGTTTTCCCAAGGTTGAGTAGGTTGGTTGGCCATAACTTGTGTTGAAGGTTGTGTAGATGAGGAAGAAGATCCAAAGTATATGGTGATGGTGAAGAACTTACTACTGGACTAGTACTACTAGCAGCAGTACTAATTGTCTGAGTTGAAAAAATGGATTCTTGAGAAGATGCGGATTGAGTAGAAGTGATTGGGGAAGTAAATGGAGGGAAAGGTGATGTGATCTCACTGGTATCTGATTCAGATTTTGATGAGGTAGATTTCTTATGCCATGAATGAATAGGAAACTCAAAATAGGTTACTCGAAGCTTTTCATTTTGTAGTCGAGTTAATACACCAATATCTTGTAATAGGGAAGTGACACTTTCCTCAGAAGCTTTGGGATTTTCAAGTTTCTCTATAGAAATGGATATTTGTTCTGATTTCTGTATTAAGGAGTGAAGTTTGGAAGACTTGGGAGTGTAATTTGAAGAAGGTGGTTGTCTTAATACTTCAGGAGATGAGGGAGATGTTTCTAAAACTTCAGATTTCTAATATGGATATTTTGAATGAGATCTAGAAGAGGTAGAAGTTGTGGAGGGGTTTTGACTCTTGTGAACATTTTTCAATTGATATTTAGATTTATATGCCATTCATAGTCAGAGTTTCAAGCCCTCCTTCTAGCACCAAAATGTTGAAGCCTTAGAATTGTGCTGCTCCAACATGGGGGATGACCACTTGGTTTGGACCTTGAAGACAACTCATTTTCCATTTGATGTGGCAGCTCCAACTGGGGATGATGGGACTAGTTTCCTAGAGTGGGTTTGAAAATGAGAATGGGTGGTTTTCAAGTGATTGAAATAAGAATAATGATAACTAAATGACCTATTCTAGCATGAAAATATCTAGCCAACTTAATCTAATATAAAGCTGGGATATTCTGTATGATATGCGATCTAAAATCATATATGTTTGGTATAGATAATAAAGATTGTTCACGTATTAAACATACATGATAACATGTAAAAATAATTTCTTTGACTAAATAGTTAGTCAAATAAATGTATAAAATATATCGCATATATTTAATGGTCATATATGAATATTAATACTTTCATCTAGGCATCATACAATGGTGCAATTAACACATATCATAAATAACATACCATGGCAAATTTTATGGGCTAATAATTGCAAGTGGGCTAATTTTCCATGCTTTTTCCAAAAATAATATGCGGTAATTTCCATTTATCTAAAAATGACTTGCTCAAATTTTATAGTATATTTTCTTTTTACTTTAAAAATAGCCAAAATTCTATATAGAGACTATATAAAATTATTATAAATTTGAATATTTTTACAAAAGTATCATCAAAATTTTATAGATTCCCATATTATGAACTAGTGAGAATTTGCCAAGTATCTCTAAACTTTAAGATAAATTTCCATCCTTAAAATTTTCCGTGGAACATACTCCATATATAAATCATGAAAATTAAATGTTATCACGAGTTTAACAAAACAGAATTGATCATAAAAGATAAAAGTACCATATGTGTGAGGTTCTGTTCATTTGACTAATGACATAGATTAGATCTTTTCTTCAAATCAAATTATTCTCCAAGCATATAGTAGTGCATAAGCAAAGAAAAATATTTTTATTCAAAATTAATGACCATGTTCCATAATTTCATCAAGGCATTCACAAACGTATAGTAGTGCATTATTTGCAAATGTTTTTTGATAAAATTCTAGACCCTTCTCTAAATGTAGGAGAAGGGTATAAATACTATCTAACTATTCAAAAATAGATTATACAAAATATCTGAAGAGGTTTCAAACAACCTTCCTCCTAACTAGCAACTAATTCTAAAAATAAAAGTGATTTAGTGACCAAAGGTTATAAAGATGTCTTGCTATCTGCCAAATTTTCCTTTAGGTTGCGTATATCAGACATTGGTTTCACTTGAGGAGGTGCCCCAAATTGCGTTCTGACCTATCTTGTGAATATGGAATCTATAATATGTGGCAACATCCTTTGTGTTGAATTGAGTGAACAATTAAACATCATAATTTGGCTATCAGGTTTGACAAGGAATTTCCAATATGCTTCCTAGTCAGTTTTTGATAATTTTGTGATCCCCTCCCTTTGGATTTTCATCCTCGCCTTCCAGTTTTTATCCAAGTCATTCAAATATCCCAGTAAATTTGGTTGACCTTCTTTTATCAAGTTGGTGGTGTGAAAAGTGTGATTGAATACTTAAATTATATTTTTTTCCACTCATGTTTCTCTTGCTACTGCCAATTCTTCCTACTTGATCCGCACATCCCAATATGTGAATAATATGTCTTTATGTGTTTCTTCTATTTCTGGAAGATTATTGCTTCTTCCTTATTCATATTCTTTCCATTCAATGTAATCAGAGATATTAGTATTTAAGTCATTAAACTCAGTTCTCTGATCAATTGCCTTATCTGTTAATTGGTCACTAGTAATCAGATAAGGGGTGATATGGGACATTCTCTAGTAGAATAGATCTTGTTCTTTTGATAGAATGGAGTTTAGCTCTAATGCCTCTATGATGAATTCATCAACAATATGGACATCTTCAAATATTCCATGGCCTCTTCCAACTCTTGGATTTGCATGTTCTTTGTAGTGATTTTTGCTTCATGGCTTATCTTTAGTACTTCCATACTCTGCTACAATTGGACTATTTGTTCAACAACTTGCTTCTTCACATTTGCTTTCTCCATTTCCAACTATTATCTAAGATTCACTATCCGTTCTTCACTTTCCCTTAACAAAATATATACTTCATTGGCTTTATCCATGGTGGCAATAGCATATGCCCTTGTAAATTGTGACAACCTAGTTAAATTTTCAGATGGGTTTGAAGGAATAGCCCTCTAGACTATATCCATTGGTTCATTCCCTAGTGGGATTTAGTGTTTCTACTCTCCTTTTTCCTTTGTCTTCTTACTACAACCTTATGTAGTGGGTTGTAGAATATATCTAAAGGTGGTATTTCTGAAACATTTAGAATAATTTTAGATGTCGGAAATGTAGGAATGATTTATTATTCTGTGAGCTTGTCCCTTGCTCATTGATTGGCTTTTACTCTGAAATTTTATGAGTTTGCGGTGGGGTATGATATTCTGTGGTTTCTAGGACATCTCTTGTCTTGGGAGTATCTTGGAGATTTTTGCTAAACTAGTTCCATTCCTTCTCCAAATCGGTGCTTTTGCCTTCGGGACCGATATCCTTAGTTAGGTCACTTATGACTAGTTTTTTAGCTAACTTTCTGCTGGATTCCACTATAGGATCTCTTTCTTGTGTCTTCCTTGTATCCTTGGTTGTATTCACCTGAGATTCTATACGAGAATTTGTCCCTTTGCTATGAATAGTTACATTGGGCGTAGGTTTTTCATTAGCTCTTAACAAATTCAATGGGATTGTTTCGAGCCTCTGATTTCTAAATTCTTGAAGCCTTTCAGAGTCATCAGGATTAAAATTCATCTTTGCCCAATCAAATGATTGTTTGAATGATTCAACTAATTGTAAAAGATCTTCTAATTCATGAGCTTCATGGACATAGGGTTTGACCTTTAGTGTTGTAGTAACATTTTGTGCTACTTTTTCTGGGTCAAATTGCCTCTTTAGCAGAGTATGGAGCCTGAGGCTCTCTAGGATTAGTAATTCTTTTTTTGCATGGTTGAAGTTTTCCAATGAAAAATAACCACACCGGATGGAAAAATGTGGCCATAATGTTTTTTTTTCTATCTTTGAAGGTCTTGGTTAAGCCCTTCCCAATAGTTTTGTGAGCTATTTCTCTAGCTAACAGCTTGTTGAAGACATACACAGTAAGTACATGCAGGTCTGCTGTACTATTGTAAGATCTAATATATGTGAACCATTGTTTAGCAAAGTACTTTCCTGCTATGAGAAGGTTTTTAGCTGCTTCCTTAGAAAATATCGGGGATTTATTATCAAAAATCAATTGATGTAATGGTAGAATAACACAGTGGCATTTCTTGTAAAAATGGGGTATAAAATAGGATTCCCACATCTATTTTTGACTGAGATCGATGGGGTAGGGGTCTTGCAAAGTTCGTTTCCAACCCATGATCGTAAACTTAGTAGAGAAGCAGATGGAAGGCATGATATAGGCACATAAATAAAATTGAGGAAGGTTCCTTGTGGAGGTGGTTCTCTTTTGACAATATTCAGAAATAGCAGTAGCTAGGTTATCAAATAAGATAGTGACCCAATCCATTATGTGAGAATTGAAACATGCATCTATTAAAGGGACCCATTCTATAGAGAACTTGGTATTATTAGGAAATCCATACAATCTACGTAACATAGAAGCTGCATAGTTATGGGGGTTTTCTAAAGAAGCGATGGGGTACATACCCGTCTTATCATACTTGAATTTGTTTTCTAGGACTCTTGAGCCTTGAATCATCTTGAAGAGTTCTTCATTTTGCTTTGTGAACTTGGCGAGGAAGGATTTTCCATATATATCTTGAGGTTCAGGGAGATGATATATTTTTTCCAAATCTTCAGCTTTGAATGATCCCATCAACTCCATCTTTGAGTTCTTGAATTGTCTGTCTTCAATATTCAGATTTTCCTCCACCCATCTAATCATATTAGTGTATGGGAGTATCCTGGCTCTTGATCCTATTCTGTGAAGAAAAGAGCAAGCAACGTCTTTGAATTCAACTCCCGAGAGTTTATTGAGTCCGTTGTTGCCTTGTTGACAATAATTTTAGGCCGCTTGCCTTCAAGTCTATTGTAGATGACTTCCCACGCAATTTCTCCTCCAGCAACACTACAATTTGTGTCAACGAATATGGGGGACATCTCTAAAACCTCAGACTCTAAAATGCTCCGCTGCTTCTGCTTTTGCATTAAATTCCGTAATGAAATTTCTTTTGAATCTTGCCTAAAATGAAAGAGAGATATATCAGTGCACAGAGTAGAGGGAAATTAAGGCTGAGAGATCTTTGAAATGACATTGAATTTTGGAATATTTTGAATGCCATTTTTTTGTTAACTAGCCATAACTTGAAAACATCAATTTCTCTCCTCGAGATGCTAAACATTAATTGTTTTGTCAAACCACTTAATATTTCATTAAAACTCAGTAACATCCAATGCTTCACGTCTTATTTTCCACATTTTAGCTTTCAAGCGTTGCAATATAGCGTTGCTTGGAGATAATGCAAAATGCGATTGCCAAATTCACAATATCGCATTTCACAATTTTTTAAGGGGTGACACAATGGCAGGGTTTATTTATTTGCAACTTGCGAAGGGAAATCACATGTTCATAAAGTGTTGTGATTAGAAAATCACAGTGGGGGATTTATCGCATATTGCATTTTGGGATTTTCTTTAGGATATTTATAATTTTCACATAAAAATTTGCGAAATGCTATTTGTGATAAAAGTTCTAAGTATAGGTTGTATTCTAAAGGTTTTAAGGAAATTTGTAGAGCTAGAATTTATTTTCAAAGGCTAAAAATTTAAAAGGGGTTGTTACCTAGTACAATAGACATGCATGCCCCAAATATAGGAAAAGCGACACTTGGCGGGAGGTTTCTGAAATAATCCTTGCATGTAACCTGTAGCTGCTAAAAATTGATCCCTGAAACAAGGGATGCCATTGCATGCTACCTTGGGAGAAGCAGTCCATGCATGTAAATAAGTTTTTCTCGGTCCCAGAGGTAGCCGATAAACCTAAAGGCACATGCATCGATATGCTCAGGTGAGGGGAAAAATGTGCATTTCTAGGAGGGAGCTAGGATCGCTACCCAAAGGGATTATGCAATCTCTGGGCAGAGTAGCTGACTGCTACCCAGAATTGCACAATTTCTGGGTTGATCAATCCTACTGGGAGGAATTGCACAATTTTTAAGTGAACGATGACATGAAAATTTGTGTAATTCTGGAGCCGAGCAGGCTGCCAGACATAATTTCTTAATTTATAGAGGGAATATTGGTTCCCCTCTAGAATTGTGAAATTTCTTGAGGGACTTGTTCAACCTGTAGCTGGACCAAGTTCGTTGAAACAACCTGTGAGGGGGATGCAACAAAATTTGATGGATGGACTATCATTCTATAAGAAAATCATTGAAGCTTGTGTACTTGACAAGGCAAGACATGCTGTTGTGAAAGGTTGGTAGGAAGGCTCCAAAACAAAGCTAAGGAAAGAGTTTGGAGGGTGGTTGTAGTTGTTACAACACTTGGAGACGCACTGGTAGAAATCTAGCTTTCTAAATGGACCTTCTTTGTGAAAATTAGGTCTAACACCTACGGAAGTTGTTTATTTCTCAATTTGTCTTGGTTTTTAAACATGCTTCATTGTAAGATGTAGCATCTCCCAAGGTCTTGGTTGATTGACACACATTCCAAGCCAAGTCAACAAAGTTTTTTCGATTGGGATTGAGGGGTGTTTTAGTGCACAAGAAATATAGTCGTAAGAGTCTTAGTTTCATCTTTGGTGTTTCTCCGCTACAAGTAGGCATGGAAGGTAACCCAAGGAAGTCACACAGGAGCACAAGCGTCGCACCACTACCAGAGAGCCTGGTCAGTACCACGACAAAGTTACTTGCATCACCTCTTTGCGCAGGAAGCCTTTTGTTGGGTCAAGAAGAAGGTATGTTTTCTCCTTGGTAATATCTTTGTTTAACATTCATCCTCACATGCTTATCACTTTTTAAGAGTAAAAGTAGATTAAATAATAGCTAAAGTCAAGTAAAAGTAATCAATAACAAATTAGACGAATCTAAGTACGAAAAACTGATTTTTACTATCTTTATTTGTAAAAGACATGAATTGATCGATAGCTGATCAATCAACATAATGAAAACAACATCTCATAAGGGAAATTAGTAGCATCAGAGGCAAGGAAGGACAATGGAAGACTGGGCAAGCCAATGACTATTTTATGACAGAATCAGATCAAGTATAGCAAAATCCTCAAGATCCCTTGATCCTCAAGATTCTCTTTGATCTATTTACTTTCTAAATATAATATATAAGGCAAAAAGGCAAAACTGCATGGAATTCAGAATTTCACAGTTTGTAATTATTCTTTTGGACATATTATAGTGTTATCTTGGATGTTGTAACTTGCTTATTTATTTTTATGAAGAAATATTGTGTTTAACTCATACTTATATTCTGAGTATCTCTTAGTGGAGACTTCTAACGACTTTGGGCCTAGTCAAAAGAAGATCTACTGCTTCACCTGTATCATAATATTTTCTATTTCATTATTTATTGCTTGTTAATATTAATTTAGTATTACTTTTGATTATCATAAGGATTGTTGATTTAGTTTTCTTTTTTTGTTCATTCGAGATTCAAAGTGATCCGTGTATTATATGTGAGTCATAATTTTGATTGAATTGTTTATGCTAGTTCCAACTCAAATCATTGTTCATTTCAAGTAATGTTATCATATATTTTAGAGATATTATTGATCGCTTTATGTTTCTACAGTTATTTTCTATTTAGATACTGTTTGTTATTCTAGTTTCGTTTGTTGTTCGATCCATATTTCTTGTTCAATTAATATTTGTTGTTCAATTGAGATTTGTTGTTCAATTAGGATTTGTTGTTCAATTACCATTGTTGTCAATCATTAAGGTTCTCTTTCATGAGTGAGTGAGTTAGCTTCAATACTATTTAAGCCTGCCAAGCGTGATTCTTTATAAGTAGTATTCAGATCCATATACTTTCATGATAAGTTAAGTAGAATTATAGAGTGCTATGAATTTCTTTTAGAGTTACTTCTTTTAGAGTTGTTTGGATTGACTTTGAAGAAGATATTCGTTAGCAATTGCAATGATTTTTTATTAGCTAACCTCTAAATTCATTGCATATATAGTGTTGACAATCTTGAAATAAAAAGACTTGCCTCGGGTTGACAATTAATGTAGGAATTAAGATTTCTTGTAAAAAGACATCTCAGTGCATCAACATTTTGGCATCTTTGTCGGGGAGAGTGTTCGAAAGTTATTTCATTTTTATATTGTTGCAAAAGAATCAGGTTTTAAAAATGAGAGGTAAGAACCTTCATACCTAGCAAGTAAAGTGCTTTCTTACCAACCCCCTTTTCAGAAAAAGATTAGAGGTCAAATAGGAATTGGTTTTTATGAATGAATAGGAATAGAAAGATAGAAAAAGAATAGAACCCCCCTCCAAAATCCACAAAACCCAAGGGATAGGTGAACCTTGGGAGAACAACCTTTATAGATGAAATGGTGAGAAAATCAGAGTCTTAAGCATCAGTAGGATTCAGGGTTATATCTAGAAAAATTCCTATTGCAATCCCTCAAGTAGTAGGATCACCATCTACATCTCACGCTAAGATTCAAAGCCAAATTGGAGGATCTGAACATATTCTTCAAGCTACAGTAGGCTTACATTATGATCCTCCACAAGAGGGAAAATCGTGTAACTTAAGAGACCGAGAAGGAGAAACCGATGAAACTACTAAGGCAAGACCTTAGCTATCTGAACAAGGGTCTCCTATGATCCAAGATCTAGGCAGTGCTCCAAAGCCATCTCGGGTTGTTAATCCTCTGCTTACTTGAAAAAAAACCCCTGAAATCCTTGAAGAGTATTAGCACATCTTTTACCAAATGGAAAATCAACCACCTCAAGGTCAAACCTTGACATTGGAATACCCCATAGTTGACCAAATGGCCAATGCCCCCATCAAGGCTATTCCTTTGCAAAGCATCCCAAGTTTTCATGAGATGATCATAGAGGATCCTGATGCCTTCCTATTCAAATTTGATGTCCTCTGCAGAGGGTATGTCTACACCACTAACCCCCAAAAGCTAAAAATATTCCCTTCTACTTTGAAAGGAGTAGATTTAAGATGGTTCACGGGTCTGGGTGGGCATACTATTAATTCTTGGGATGATATGAAAACCTCCTTCCTCACAAGATACCGGGGATTTTCCAAGACTAGGGAGCTGAAGGATGGAATCTTTATGATGGCTGCAAAGCATAATGAAACTCTATAAGAATATGTCAGACGGTTTCATTATAACTTGTAGAGATCTATCTAAAAGAATTCCTAAGAGATATCTTAATTAATGGAATGAAAAAGGAGTGGTTAAAAACTCTAAATTTAATGGGAAAGGAGATATTTCTCAGGAAGATTATGATGAAATCATTCACTTGTATATCAGGTGTTCACGAGGAAGCTCACACACATTAGTAGCAAGTCGAGATCCCATGGGCGTGGGAAGCAAGCCACATAGTGGAGGCGTAACACGAATGGAAATTAGTAACCTCCTAGAAGATTACAAAATGGACATTCTGTGCACCCTCACAATGCAGTTGGATATCCTACAAGATAAACAAAAACAATCTTTAGCATAGCAAAACTTGGCCATTTTCTGCCCACAATGTTGGAAGAAGCACAACCAACGGGAGTGTCCATTAGACATGGTTCAGACATGTGCTATCTATACCAAGGATCATGCCACAGAACAATTTCCATCACTCCCAGGGTTGAAAGAAGTGTTCAAGGAAGTGGAAGAAGATACAGAGCCAGTATATCTAATGAACCAGCATCGACAGTGGTAGATCAAACCTCTAGGTATGTCAAAAGACACATCCTTGTTCTTTCCTTATTCATATTTTAATCAGCAATAGAACCTTGGGTTAGCATGGAAAGGCCAATCACCTTACTCAAATTGGAAACCTCAGCCATTCCCTATGACACCACGGTCAGGTCAATCCTTTTTAGGTAATGGCTATCCAAATTCTCTTTTCAGTCTTGTTTGGCAAGGTAATCCCTATAAATCCCAGTGGCCTACCTCCACTTCTCAAAATCCAAATTGGTCTACAAATTGGTAGCAAACTTTGGGAATATCCAACACTCCTATGGGGATAGGTCGTTAACCTCAACCTGCATTATCAACTCCTTATCCATTACAACAAAATCCTCAGCCTCTTCTGCGGTCTCAACTACCAGCCCAACCAATTCTAAATCCAAATAATAGACCAGTCCAACTGGTGCAAATTGTAGAAAGCTCAGACTATGAGATTGAGCAAAAATAATGTAATGAACTTAGATTAAGGTTAGGACATATCATCACCCCTAAGGAAAATAGGGATTAACCATCAATTAAGATTGAAACACCACCTGTACATATACCATCACCTATACATATACCACCACCTACAATTGATACTAAAATGAAACGATGAGAAGAGAGAGATCAACAAAGAGATCCAGAGGAACCCATAGTCACTTCTCCCCATTCCCCGAAAGGTTAATGATACCTAAGCCAATTGTTTACCCAGATTTTGATCTTGTAAGGGAACTAAAATTCTTTTGTATAAAAATTATGCTCCTCCACGCCATTCAAGACATTCCCATGTATGCTAAAACAATTAAAGGGTTATGTGTAAAGAAGCCTGTGAGGAAAGAAAAAACTTCACCCACCATTCATGTTGTACGAACCTTATCTGATTTAGTCTTGGGAGGGGAAACTCTGTTAAAGTATGAAGATCCTGAGAATCCCACAGTGACAGTTCAAATATATGGCCACTCTTTTCCCAGTATGGTTGTTGATCTCGGTGAAGCCATTAATATTTTAAGAGCATAAACCAATCAAACACTTGGTATTACTGCCTTGGAACCAACCACCACCTTACTAGAACTTACTGATCATTCAGTGGTAAGGCCAGAAGGTACTCTACAAGATATCATGGTTTCTGTTGATTCATGGGAATATCTAGTAGATTTTCTTGTTATAAACCCAAAGAGTCGATTTGATGGGCACCCTCCGATACTCAGCTAACCTTGGCTGGCGACATTAGATGCATATATAGGCTACCGGGAGGGTAGCAAGACTAATGCAAAGAGGGATGCTGTAAAAAGTCTTGTTTTCTATCCCCTTGCCAAACCAAGTCTACCCATTGTAAAAATATGTAAAAAACCACCAATATACCTAGAAGAAAGCATCTGTTCAGCACTCACAGTAGCAGAGGCACTAGAATTCAAAGATCAGACTGAAGATGACATTATCAACAATTTCATCAATCAACCAACTAATGTGAGCAATGTAAAGTTTCAAATGTTGAAATAAATTCTTGGTAATGAAGCCTTGGAAGATCCCTTGAAGGATATTGATGATAAACACATCCAGACGACTGTTGTTTATAACAGCAAGCCGGTGGAAATAGAACCAGACAAAGTTTTAAACATTAATGAGAACTTAGACAATGATCAACAACAAAAGCTCATTCAGATCCTGCAAAAATATAAAGGGAATGTTTCCTGGGATTATCCCGATATGAAGGGTATAGATCAACATTTGTGCACACATCACATCTATACTGAGAAGGATGCTCGACCTATCTAGCAACCTTAGTAGAGATTGAATCTGCACTTTAAGGATATTGTGAAAGAAGAATTACAGAAGCTGCTAGATGTGAATTTCATTTATCCTATTTCGGATAGCAAATGGGTTTCTCCATTGTTGGTCATCCCCAAGAAAAATGGGAAATGGCGTATCTATGTAGATTACTGGGAATTGAACAAGGCAACACATAAATATTATTTCCCTCTCCCATTTATCGATCAAGTCCTTCATACCTTGGCAGGGAAGCAACTCTTTTCCTTCTTAGATGGCTTCATTGGTTGCAATCAGCTTCAGATTTCCCCTAAATACCAAGACTGAAAAACCTTCACCTAACCCTGGGGTACATTCACTTTCAGAATATTACCATTTGGCTTATGCAATGCCCCAACCACATTTCAAATAGCTATACTCATCATTTTTGTGGACTTGATAAATGAAGGACTTCAGGTATATATGGATGACTTTACTCCATATGGGAATGACTTTGCTCAAGCACTGCAAACATTAGAAAATGTTTTAAAATGATGCATTTCTACCAGGTTATGTTTGAGCAATGTCAAGTGTCACATGATGATTACCGAAGGTGTAATCCTGGGACATTATATTTCTGCAGTAGAGATACAGGTAGATCCAGAAAAAATACAGGTAATTCTTTTACTGCCCACTCCATGTACTTAGATAGATGTACATAGTTTCCTGGGAGATGTAGGCTATTATTGCAGGTTTATTGAAACCTTTTGACAAATTGCTGCACCTTTATATTCTTTAACTGGAAATGTTGACTTCAAATGGTCTGACAAATGTGACACAACTTTTATAGGTTTAAAGAAGCTGGTCTCGAAGGCACCAATATTACATGGGTGAAATTGGGAGCTATCATTTCACATATCCACGGATGCATTAGATGTAGCTATAGGCACTGTCCTCAGCTAGGAAGAGGACAAGAAGCCTTATGCTATATATTATATTAGCAAAAATCTTACTCTTGCAAAACTTAATTATACAGTAACAAGAAAAGAATTATTAGCGATTATTTATGCAATAAATAAATTTAGACATTACATAACTGGCTACCAAGTTTATTTGTATATTGATCACTCTGCCATTTGGTATTTAGATAACAAAGCTACCACAAATGGTCAAGTGACTCGTTGGCTATTTCTTTTGCAGGAATTTGACATTACTATTAAGGATCATTTGGGGAAGGAAAACCCAGTTGCTAATTTTCTGTCTCGAATCCCAAAGGTAAATGATCCATTGGTAGCAGACGACCAATTCTCAGATGAACATTTGTTTGTCATGACAGTCAAGGTGCCATGGTACGTAGATGTGGAAAATTATCTGGCAGTAGGCAATTTCCCTAGGCATTTGGCAGTGAGGGAGAAGAAACAAACCATTTAGCGCAGTGCCTATTTCTCTTAGTTTGGTGGATATCTTTTTCACACAGGGTACGATATGTGTATATGCTGATGCATTTGCAAGGATGAAATTTATGATATCCTGAAAGCTTTCCATGATGAGCACTGCCGAGGACACTTCCCAGATCGAAGGACAGGGCATAAGGTACTACAGATGGGCTATTATTGGCCCCCTATTTTTAAAGATGCTAAGAAATATGCCAAGGATTGTGATAGTTACCAAAGGATGGTCCGACCTCGCCAATCTGATGAAATGCCATTGCAACCCCAACTAGTCATAGAACTCTTCAAATAATGGGCGTTGGACTTTGTTGGCCCATTCCATCCGCCATCGAATCAGAAAGCCTACATATTAGTTGCCATAGATTATGTGACAAAATGGGTGGAAACAATAGATTTACCAAGAGCTACAGAGGAAGCCATGATTAACTTCTCCTTTGGGCTATTCGTGTGGTATGGTTTACCACGGGCAATGCTAACAGATGGGGGAGGTAAATTCGTAGGATACAAGATTACTGCCATTCTTAGAAATAATCACATTACAAATAGGATCACTTCTCCATATCACTCGTAGGAGAATGGGTAGGTCGAAAGCACCAATAAGGTCATTGAAGTGATTTTGACCAAAACAGTCTCAACACATTAGTGGGACTGGGTTGCTAGACTACTAGGCCTTGTGGGCCTATCGCACGAATTGGAGAAATACTATTGGATACTCTCCACACCAGCTCGTGTTTGGAAAAGAACCTATTTTTTTGATTGAATTTGAAATAAAGATCTAAGAATGGCTCAGGAAATGGCGCTAGACTTAAGAGAAGCCCAAACTATGCAACTTCAATAAATCAAAAACCTAGATGAACCTCGACAGCTAGCTTTGCAATGGACTGTAATTATTCAGCAGCAAAGGGAAAAGTGGCACGACAATATTATAAAAAAGAATACATTTCGAAAAGGGGATTGAGCACTCCTTTACGACTCCATATTCTAGGATTTTTTGGGCAAGTTGCAAACAAGATGGCTCAACGCCTATAAGATTTAAGAAGTACATAACAATGGCACTCTTACTTTGACTACCATTGACAGGTCTGACCATTCTTTTAAGGCGGATGGGCATCGGGTGTGTCTCTACCACAAACCACTCACCAAGGAGTCTTTCTGCCAGCAGGTATGTGCGGACCCCTCCATACAAATCTTAGCTGGAGAGAGTGATGACCCTGCATCTTTTCTTTCAAAAAACTCAGATTTTTTAAAATTGTAAATAATGTATGTATTCTTTTTGATTGATTTCAATTTAGTTAGGTATCACCATATAAATATGAGGATTTGTTTTGTTTTACATGCAGTTGGTAAGTGTTATTCAATTGATTGAACGATCTTTGTTCAATTAATTGAACAACACTTACGTTAATTTGTGCGTGGTTGTTCAGTCGATTGAACAACACTTATTTTTTGTGTGTAAGAATTTTTGTTCAATCAATTGAACATCACTTATTTTCACATGAGTATTGTTGGTTAATAAATTGAAAAATGCTTATTCCTTTGTATGGAAATGGTTGTTCAACCAATTGAACAACATTTTTTTATTTTTGATTTTGTTGTTCAAACGATTGAACGATTGTTGTTCAATCAATTGAACAAAACCTCTACTTTGTTTGTTGATATTTGTTGTTCATACGATTGAACGATTGTTGTCCAATTAATTGAACAACACTTTTGAATTTTTTTTTCAATTTTTTCTTTTTAGACGATTGAACAGTTGATGTTCAATCACTTGAACAACATTTTTGAGCTTTTTATTTTTTCCATTTTCAGTGTTCAAATGATGGAATGATTGTTGTTCAAACGATTGAACGATTGTTGTTCAAACGATTGAACAACACTTTTGTGTTTTTCTTTGTTGATATTTGTTGTTCAAACAATTGAATGATTGTTTTTCAATCGATTGAACAACACTTTTTCATTTTTAATCTTGTTGTTCAAACAATTGACCAATTTTTGTTCAAACGATTGACCAATTGTTGTTCAATCGATTGAACAACACCTTTTGCATTTTTATTTTTAAAATTTTCATTGTTCAAATGATTGAATGATTACTATTCAATTGATTGATGCTTTTGAATTTTTCTTTACGGATATTTTCTGTTCAAACGATTGAACGATTGATGTTCAATCGATTGAAAAGCACTTTTGCGCTTGTTATTTTTCAATTCTCACTGTTCAAATGATTGAACACTTGTTGTTCAATCGAGTGAACAACAATTTTGCATTTGTTTTATGTTTCAATTTTTGTTGTTCAAAGGATTGAACGATTGTTGTGCAATTGATTGAACAACACTTTTGAGTTTTTAGTTTCAATTTTTGTTGTTCAAACGATTGAATGATTGTTGTTGAATCGATTGAACAACACCTTTGAGTTTTTATTTCAATTTTTGTTGTTCATACGAATGAACAAATGTTGTTCAATCAATTGAACAATACTTTTGCATTTTTCTTATTAATATATGTCGTTCAAAGGATTGAACAACACTCTTGCCTATTTTCCTTTCAATTTTGATGTTCAATTAATTGAACGATTGTTGTTATATCAATTGAACGACAATTTTGTTTTCTTTTCGATTTTAATATTCAAATGATTGAATGAACATTGTTCAATCAATTGAACAACACTTTTGTTCTTATTTTAGGATGAACTGTGATTTCTCTTATTGATTCCTTGCTGATAATTGTGCCATCTTATTTTTTTTCTTTTAAGTTTTGAATAAACACCATATGAGTGGATTTGTGCCTAACATAACAAAAAATAGTAATTTCAACAATATTATGATATTTGAAGCCTCTTGATGGTTATATTGATTCAAAAGTTGGTATAGTGCATCTCTAAAATGCCTGGCTAGACATCTTTTTTTTAGACACATCATTAAAGGATTCATTATTTCAAACCATGCTGGCTTATTTACCACACTTTCAAATGGGAAAAACCCATGATATGGGGCTAAAAGTATAAAATTTCCTTGGAATCTTTTTACTTCTAACACCCTCCCTGACTCTTAAGGAGCAAATGAGTCTCCCTCTTTTTATAAAAACATCAAAAGATAAAAAACGAAAATAAAGAAATATGAAAATGCAATGAACACGTCTTGAAGAGGACAGCAGGTCTCATCATGAGCCAACCTATCATGACCATAAAGATGTAATAGATGAAATTCCATTTTTTGCCACCAAACCAAGGTAATAACCTTCTTGATGATTAAACATTGTCTGAAGAATAGGGGGTCCCATTACAAGCGAGCCTGGTCATTTTGTTATATCTTGGTGAATGGCACTATGATCATTTGGTCACCATGCGAGCATAGTGGTCTCTTTATGGCAGGAAAAGAAGAATCATCTATGTACTAAAAGCAGGACTCTGGCTCATTTGTGGGGTTAGAAAGAAACCATATTGAGGCTATGAACGCCTGGTAACAACAATGGCTCTGCTTATGGTAGTGGAGTATTATCTTACACTGCCAAATTCTCTCTATTCTATTTCCACCTATGGATTCATTTCTAAGGAGATTTCCCATTTGAACAACACTCTTACAAGCCAACATGCATGGTAACTTATGTTATATATTCATTATATTATATTTGTCCAATCATTTTATGACAATCATTACTACTTATCGCCAATTATGCGTTTATTACTAATACTGCTTGAAGTGAAAATATTTTCACATAATAATTTAGATATCTATTTTTATCTTTTTCGGCCATTTTTACCTCTCATACAGGTATTGCTTTAATTACATTGTCATAAATTGCGTCACTTTTCTAGATTAGTTGTCTGCATTTATGAATTCTCAATTCATGCTCTTGCTTTTCACATGCTTGGAAAACGTGGACATCCTTTTCCCATTGGAGGGGGGATGGTCTACGTATGAACAACGTGTGCGATAATTATGGATAATTGAATGATAATTATTAAATTAATTTCCAGGTAAGGACTGCATGATGATTGGGTATGAGTAATAATTATCAAGGTATTTCCGATTGGAGAAATGACGTCGACCATTATGGATGGCATGTGAATTGATTATGAGCTTGCGTCAAATATGGTTGATGAGACAAATGACTTGACTATATATGTTGTTAATTCCCAAATCAACATCATTTTCCTATTAATTTCTTTAACTATATTTACAATTGTGCAAGAGAAGTCCATGGAGGAGAACCAATCACATGAACATAACAGCCATGGGAGGTAGAGTTATCTGAAATGAACCCATAGTACTCATGGTATCAGACCAGGCTCGTGGAATTCTTGAGTGCACAGGATAGCTATAATGTCGAAATAAATTGTAAGGATTTCACAATGAAATGACACTCGAATTCTTGTATAATTTGCAGAATGGTAGCACCACAGTAAGAGGCAAGGATATAACGATCTCTCAAGCAATCATAATTGAAGTCATTGGACTTCCGGCTAAGCGAACAAAGTGGATAGAAAAGCACATCCTTTTGCACAATGTGGTCACAATGTTCCAGGACCCGGGTGAGCAATTAGCACGAATAGGGAAAGGGATTCACACTTCAGCGTTAAGACAACCATGGCAGGAATTGGCAGCCATCGTGCAATGGTACATCACATGCGATGGTTGCCAAGATGTGGTAAAGCCCCATAAACTCAAATTGTTAGCCAACCTAAAATAGATAATTTAAGTTAATTTTTCATTTTATTTGAATTTTCTATTGCATGATATCGCTGGACCAGTTAGGAAAGCTAAGCGCCCACGCGCCATCGTTAGTCATCACTAATTGATAAAATTTCTTATCATGTATGGACTGGCCCAAAAGAAGCTAACCTGGGACAACATTATAAATCCTACTTTGGCCCCACCTCTAGAAAACCCAGTAACATAATAGCAAGGGCCTAGAACCCCACATCTGAGAAGGACACTGAAGAGGAAAGATTCCTTTGTGCTCTTGAACCCAGAAAAATGCAGGCACTCTGTGTGGCTGAAGTCCCAACGATATACCCTAATTCAAACAAATGAGGCTAGCCCATTGCTTACCCCACCTCCAAGTCTGTAGAATACCCCTTTACAAGACTATGAGGAAGAGGTGACCAGGGTATTAGAAAACATGGGGATGTTTTGCGAGGGAAGAGAACAAAAAAAAAATGTTGAAGGACAAAATTGTACCCCCAACCTGTCTACCTCTGCGGATAGCCCTAGTTCTAATCAAAGCCTGCCATTTAATGATTTCTTGGAAGAACAGAGAGAACTAGTCCCTTCTATGGAAAAAACCCTTGAAGCAGAGGTGCATGAAGAGGAAGCTATTAGAGAAGAAAATAAGACAGCAGATACCAGGCCAGTGGACCCCCAAGTTGAATAAAATTATGCAAATGAAACACCTGAGATGAAAATCCACTAGGACATACTATTTTTTCTAAGTCCCTTGAGGATGACACCTACCCAAAAGAAAACCTAGACAATGATAACTGCTCAGGAGACACCATTTTATTGGGGTCTCCTCAGAGAAAAGTTCATGACAAAGAAGAACTAGAAGGTGAATCTCCATTGAGTGACATAGTTCTAGTTGAAACCATCCCTGATGCTAACACAATACCACTCGAGCATGAACCTGAGGAAAATGCAGTTGCACTACCGACGGTTGGAAGTCCCAGAATAAAGACGTCCTACAAGGATAGGCTCATAAAAATGCTTAAAAAATATAGAAAACATAAGAAAATAATTGGGCAGCTAAGACAATGGTTAAAAGAAGCCATTAGAGCCAGAATAATAAAAGTGGAAAGAGAGACCATAGGAACACAGATAGAACATTGGTCTGGAAAGGATGTTGAAACCCAAACTCATATTCTTTTGGTTTGTTCAAAGGAAACTCAGAAAAAGCCATGTCTTATAGACAACACTGAAATATAGACTAAATACCCCTGTGTTTGTTCACAGGAGACCCAAATGGACTACCCTACTGTGAACATTGGCGTTCAGACTGATGCTAAATAAAGCATCCCAATTGATTATTTCATAACTCAAGAAGAAGTTGAGGATGTTGTCCATAATGAGCCTATGGAGACACAGGATAATGAAGCCCAAACAGAGGAGACACCTACTTACATTCCCTTCGTAAGGGAGGCATTTATTAGGAAACTACAGAATGAACTACTAAAGGTTTAGCAGGAATTAACTCATCACAAGGAGAAGGTAGTGCCCCTACGCATACACCAAGAATTAAAGAAAATGTTTGAGGCACTCACAGTGACTGAGGATGATACCTTCGCTCAGTACAAGGTTGAACATAAAAAGGCTGAGAAAGTACACGACAAATTATAAAAAGCTAAGAGCAGTTGGAGACCATCTGCTCTCTTTATTCAGACACCCTATCATGCAGAGCTCCTGCTACAAATTATGCACTATTCCTTCTGGAAAGGTACCTCCTGCTGAAAATCAAAGCTATTAAGGCTCTTATGTCTGTGGAAATCAAAACTACCCTGGACTTTGTCAAGTGCTTCAGACAACAGAACAAGCAAGTACATTGCCTCCTCTGTGAACTTTATATGCACAATTTCTTTCTGGAAGATGGCAGAGATAATAACCTTGGCCCCTTTATATGGGATGTCCAATTCCAAACATTTCTATCTTTTGCTACTAACCAACTCAAGTGGCTAATTCAGGCCATTTCACATATATATTATAAAAGCTGGAAAGGAGTACTTCCAAGAGATTAAGAATGAAGCCTTGTTTACAGCCAAACAAAGGTGGGAAGTCTCCAGCACTATCGTTAGGAACCAAGAACCATTTGGATACCAGAACTTTAAAGTTGCCTCCTCTCGTTTCCATAAGTAGAATAACATGGTCTTAACCATAGGGCTTGAATGGATAGGATGTCCGTGTATAAATCCAATCATATGGTATCCTCCAGATAAGTATTGCAGTGGCTACAACTTAAAGGATCAAGAAGTTAAACAAGATTTTTCCGTACTTAAGAAAAAAAATGGTTTCAAAATTTATAAGGAGGAGGTTTATCCTGCCTATTACCTAACTCAGCTACAGCTAAACCATTTAATTTCATGAGGTCATGCAACAAGGTAAGTTGGGGAGTATGTTGGGTCAAGAAAAAGGTATATTTTCTCCTTGGTAATAGCTTTGATTAGCACTCATCTTCACATGATTATCTTTGTTTATAAGTAAAAGTAAAGGAAATAATAGCTAAAGTCGAGTAAAAGTAAGCAGTAACAAATTAGATGTTTCTAAGCAAGAAAAGCATATTTTTACTATCTTTATATTCAGAAGACACGAATTGATCGATAGCTTCTCATTCGACATAACGACATCATCTCATAAGGGAAAGCGACAACGTCAGAGGCAAGGAAGGACAACGAAAGACTGGGCAAACCAATGACTATTTTATGACAAAATCAGTTCAAGTCTAGCGAAATCCTCAGGATCCCTTGATCCCAAGGATTCACTTTTATCTATTTACATTCTAAATGTAATATATAAATCCGAAAGGAAAAACTATATGAAGTTCAGAATTTCACAGTTTGTAATTATTCTTTTTGACATATAATACTGTTATCTTGGATGTTGTAACTTGGTTATTTATTTTAATAAAGAAAGACTGCATGTAACTCATACTTATATTGTGATTATCTCTTAGCGGGTACTTCTGGCGACTCTAGGCCCAGTCAAGAGAAGATCTACTACTTCACTTGTGTCATACCCTTTTCTATTTCATTCTTTATTTCATGTTGATGTTAAGTTAGTATTACTTTTGATTATCATAAGGATTATTGATTCAGTTTTCTTTTGTTGTTCATTTGAGATTCAGATTGATTCGTGTGTTATATGTGAGTAATACTTTTGATTGAATTGGTTATGCTAGTTCTAGATCAGATCACTATTCATTTCAAGTAATGTTATCATAGATTTCAGAGATAGAATTGATCGCTTTATGCTTCTACAATCATTTGCTATTCAAATATCATTTGATATTCCAGTGTCGTTCGTTGTTTGATTCAGGTTTGCTATTCAATTACCATAGCAGTCAATTGTTACAGTTCTCTTTCATGAGTGAGCAAGTTAGCTTCAATTTTATTTAAGATTGCAAAGTGTGATTATTTATAAGTAGTATTCAGATCCATTTTCTTTCACGATAGGTTAAGTAAAATTGTAGATAGTGTTATGAATTTATTTCATAGTTACTTCTTTCAGAGTTGTTTGGATTGAGTTTCAAGAAGATAGTCATTAACAATTGCAATGATTTGTTATAAGTTAACCTTTGAATTCACTGCATATACAGTGCTACCACTCTTGAAATAAAAATAATTTCCTTGGGTTGACAATTAATGTAGGAATTAAGATTGCCTGTAAAAGGACATCTTAGTGCACCAACACCTTTCTCTTCTTTAGCCTTAATCATTTTTCATTTTTTTCGAAAATTTTCACTTTTCACTTTTTCATTTTTTGTTTTCATAACTCTGCATAGTGCTTATTCATTTCAGAGTCAGAAGATGGATCTCGACTTATTGAGAGTAGAATAGGTTGTTCCTTCAGAGAAGTAGTTTATATATACCTCTGACGTGCTTGTTAAGGTTTTCCTCCTCACCTTACTCAACTTGACTGATTTGACAAGGATTAACCCAAAAACAATCAACTAGAGTAGGTGATACTAGTTAGTGCGTAAGCATTTTGTTTTCACCAAAGTTCACTTCAAACAATATGTGTTTTCCACTGATGTATTATGGACTGTAGACAACAAGTTCTTACATAAGAGAGCAGACAACAGATAACCAACTGTTGATAGTTCTACAAGTCCTCTCGTACTCTACCCATCTAGTTTCAAAAGTCGCACATGGTCCATGCGAAAATAACCTATGAAAAATAACAAGAAAGCAAACCAAAAAGGAAAACAACAAGAATAAGCAAATGAAAAATCAAAGCAAGTAAGAAAACAAACAAGAAAAAAAGAAAACATACAAAGAAATAAGAAAACATCCATGCAAACAAACAACTCAAAAAGAAAACACTACTTCTACTCCTAAGATAATAGTGTGTGGGTTGTCTCACGTGAAGTGATACTTCAAATGTAGCCACCGGCGCAATGTTTGAACCATGTTGGTGAAGGCATGGTTTGCGAACAACAAAACTGTGCAAACCAACAGATGTGAAAGATACAACAATGAAGACAGACACACTCTGAGCTTATAAGAGTCCACAAAAAAAAATGAGTGAAAGCACATGACATGCACTCTGTGGACTTACCATGATGTTGTTTGACACTACGTGTAAATGTTAAGCATACGCACACTCTTGAATATGAAATGCAAGCACACATGAGGAAGATAGACCACTTTTGTTGCACAAGTGTGCTTGCTGAGTAAGATTCCTCCAATGCATGAGCAATGGGATAGGGTAGTTCGATTGGAGCAAGTGAAATCTAAGTGTTAGATTGATCTTCAATGCATACATATGAGTGATGAGGAGCCTTGCATGTTTAAACAGTTTCCTGATTAGAAGTGAAACCAACCTTGGGACAACGAGGGCCTGACATAACCATCAGCTCGGGCAGAAGTGCCTTGATAGTCTACAGGGTTTCAACAACATTGACAGATGGATCATTGTAGACCAGTAGCTTAGATGGATTAATAAAAAGTGAATCAACATCATGATCGGATGATGAGGTAAAGTAATCACAACAACAAAGATCAGAAAACTCAAGATGTTGGTCGACATCCTCATGATTTGATGAATCGCACAGAGGGGTAGATGATAAGAAAGAATGTTCATCCTCTACATTGCTGGAAAACATAGATGAAAAATCAAGTGTATGTTCAAAGAATGATTGGTCCACTCCATTGTCAGATGATGGATTGAAATATGGTGTGTCTTGTGAATGATCAACAATGGGTGCTTCCATGGATGGAGATACAAATAAAAAATCCCAAATTGCAAGATCACCAAGGAGGTCAAGAAAAAATGGAGGAGGTATAGAGAGAGAGGGATGGTCCTCTGTCGTCGATGAATGCTCAAGCTCCCAGTAACACTCTTCATGAATTGCAACAAATGTTGGTTGTACAACACCAACTCTGTCGATAAATTGATCCTGTTCCAAAACAAGTGTAGAGTCTGAAATGGAAGAACACAAGATAGTGAGATCCAAAGGATGATCGGAATACGAGGACAGAGGTTGAGGTATGAAATACATGTGATAACCCATAGGATTCCCAACCAATCTTACATAAAAATCAGAAGAAGCGATGTCAAGAGGATGTGACGGTTGAACATATGTGTGTTCATGCTCTCCCACATCACTCCGTGATGGTGGAGTTGTTTGATGATGGGACAACGGACAATCACTTGTGACAGTGACTGTTTCCATATGTGATTGCACAAATACATCATTGAAGTATTTTGAGCATGGTTTGAGCTTGAAATTATTCTTGGGATTGACAGATTGGATAAGGCAATATTCAAATTTGTCCATGAGATACTAAAATTTCATCCGACTTTTTGGGGCTTCAAACATGAATAGACGGAAGTGCTCCGAAAACTCCATAGGTGATTTACGTGGGGCCTTCCGTTGTTTTAATTTTTCTATCAAGTACTTCAGGATCAAAATGGTGGAAAAGAGATTTGATTAGATCACTGAACTTCTTGAATGAGAGCATGGAGTTATGAGGTAGTGTGCCATACCATTGTGATGGGTGGTCACGAAATGTGTGTGCAAGTAGTGAAGGGACCATTGTTTCATTAAAATCTTCCATACCCTCCATGAGAGCATGGAAGTCATCTAAGTGCTCAGACCAAGCCACTCCACTTGCACCATCATATGTGATTTGTGACAAGTGATCCCATAAATCCCTCTCGATCTGAAAGATATGTCCGTTGGATAGACATTTCAGAGGGCAAACTATAATAAAGTCCATGCTAGATGCATAAAAGTTGAAAACAGATGATGAGGGCTCAACTTGTCATCTGGCCCTCCTTCTAGTGGCATAAATGTTGATCATTCTGGACCCACCAACATGTCAGGGGATCTCCCTGGTAATAAGTCTCAATTAGACCTCAAATTGTTTAGTGTAGGAGTCCCAACAGTGGGTCGTACGTTAATGCCATGACCGTGACTTCTCACATGAGGCAAGTAAGATGTCCCTATTGGTAGCAAGGGTTTGACAGTTATAGTAAGTCAAGGAAGGTGCATGAGAGGTTCTAACACACAAAGAGTGAGGTGAGTGTGCCCCTTGGAAACCTATAATAGTACTCGGCTTAGATGGGAACACACAAGAAAAGATGCATCACCATGTGGAAAGAAAGTTAGTGAGCAATCCAAAGTGATGTTTAAACCAACAACATGTTTGCAATAAGATTCATACAATTGTATACAAAATAGTTAATACACAAATGCGTAAGTTAAATAAAACACTTGTAGAATTGAGGCTTCTGTGATCAATCATAGTTATAAGAAGAATTTTGGCGTAAATCACATAAAGAAAGACCTTTGTCGACGCGTTTCGAACCAACTAGTGTGGTTCATCGTCAGGACAAGTTGAAGAAACAGATCCAGTCTAGCATGTTAAATAGTTTGAGCAGAGACTCCAACGGCTAAAAAGACTAACGGCTACTTTTTGACTCAAGGACCCCTGTCAAATTTCCATTAATGAATTTAATATTAATATTCTTCTTACTATTACCATTATTCTTCATATTTATTATTTTATTTATGGAGCTAAGTTAAATTAAGTAAAAAAAATAAAATAAAAAAATTAATTCATTTATGGTATTAGAAATTTGATATATATATATATATAACAATATATAATAATATAAGATACCTAATATTCTAATATTTATTATTACTTAATGTTTAGTTATTAAATAATTCATTTATTTATACAAATATTAATTAATTATATAAATATAAAATTATATATTTTATAAATTAATATAAAAACTATATAAAAATTCCATACTATATTCCCTCAACCTTCAGGCCCCTCAACACCATTCGTAATTCCCTCCGATCGGTGAAAGATCTCGTTAACCCTAAGGATATGAAGGGGGTTTATTTGATCCCTTGTTCCTGTGGGACGCCCTACATCGGGGAAACATGGTGCTCCATCCAGCAAAGAATTAGTGAACATGCAGCTGACCTGAGACATGGTAGAACCAAGTCTTCAGCATTGGCAGAGCATGTGGATAAGACCAAGCATCAGTTCTGTATGGAGGAGGCCAAGGTCGTGGCCAAGGTGGCTCAGTTCCATCATCGCAAGCTCAGGGAAGCTATTGAAATTGAAAGAAGGCCTAACAATCTCAACAGAGATGACGGTTGGAAGATAAGTAGATGTTGGATCCCTGCCCTTTCGTCTTAGTACTTTTTCCTTCCACCCCTCCCCCCTTTTTCTTTTACGCTTTCATCGTTCCCCCGGGTACCTTCCTCTCTTCCTTTTATTTCTTGATCTTTGGTTTTCTATTCATTTTTTTCCATTCCTTCTCCTTCTTTGCTCTTCCCATTTGATTTTTTCCTAATTGATAT
>APFE030585797.1:0-20060 GCA_000404065.3 Pinus taeda | reverse complement strand
TTTATTTTATTTTTTTACCTAATTTAACTTAGCTCCATAAATAAAATAATAAATATGAAGAATAATGGTAATAGTAAGAAGAATATTAATATTGAATTAATTAATGGAAATTTGACAAGGGCCCTTGAGTCAAAAAGTAGTCGTTAGTCTTTTTAGCCGTTGGAGTCTCTGCTCAGACTATTTAACATGCTAGATTGGATATGTTTCTTCAACTTGTCCCGACGTTGAACCACACTAGTTGGTTCGAAATGCATCGACAAAGGTCTTTCTTTATGTGATTTATGCCGAAATTCTTCTTATAATTAAATAAAACACATTGCTAAAGAAACCATAATAGTTTAACTACAATAACAACTTATGCATGAAAATGTGATAACTTTGTTATATTAAGAACTGTAAGTTCCAGTCATGCAATACATAAATTCCCAACCACTAACCCTCATAGTGGGACGTTACAGCCACATCCGTCTGCTCCTCCAAAGAGATATACTAGCTCTGCACAGTGGAGAACCCAAGGCACATTACAATACTATCCAATATTTCTCTAAGATACTCCTCTCAAATCTTGGTTAACCAAAAGCCTCTACAATGATTTATGAGGAACTATTTGTAGCAAAGGGTGGGGTGGCCCTTGACATTCCCCTTTGTGACAGTTCATATACCCTCATGAATCTTCATCTACTCTATGACTATTACATCCACTATTGACACTTGAACTTACACTTGACAAGATGTTACAACAATCTGCACATGTACCCATGTGAGACAAAATGGCTTGAGCAAGCCATGCTAGACATCACTAGAACTCAGACCATTGTGGTGAGACCAACTTTTGACATCCTTGTGATGGTCGATGGTGGTGAACTGATGCCAATTTTGTTCATCCGTGATGGTGTCCGTGTGCTTCAATGGTGACATCTTGTTGAAGCAAACTCTTGCCTATGTTCCATCCGGGTACACTGATATGGCTCCTCTATCCATCTCGTCTGATAGCATACACATGGTCGTCCTAGGTGCAACCAAACTGGTAACATGTTGATTCATAGTGTCTGTGCTAATGTCCAAGCATGTGTTGGTGGTCGTATGCATCAAATTGTCAAAATACATGTTCAGCTCTAATTGGACTCATTTCTTGTCTTCGCCTCAGTGAGTGTGACAAATGGGTGGGATCGCATGCATGTTCACAATGACATGCATGTTGCTGAATTCCCTTGCATGCGATCGACAACAATTCTCAACTTGTCTTCTTCATGTTAGCTGCTGGGATGGATCCATAACTTGTATAGGCATAGTTTAATCTGTCTGTGCATGTTGCATCCCTTGCTGTACTTGTTCCTGCTTAAACTCACTCTCTCGTCTATGTAGTTCTTGTTATGCCTTGAGTTACTACTTTAGCACATGCAACTCCTTCTCTATTCCATTCTCCACCTTCACGTGACTTTCATGTCACGTCGTCACCTCATAGCCTCAATCTCCTAAGCTTCTTTCGTCATGAGTGGATCCACTTTCAACTTGTAGCTTTCCTCTGCCTCTATGATTTCAACAACCTTCCTCTTACATTTGTCGCATGTATGTGTGATACCTTCTACTGCTCTTCATGATGCTGCTCCCTGTGATGCAGTTTCCATTGATCTTGATATCCTTGTCCATGAACAACTTGATGTCTTCAGGGATAGGCAAGTTCATAGACACTTGACTCACTGCATTCCCAATTGTACTCTTAACAATGTCTTTGACTTTGTTCTCCTAGAAGCCATTGTACTTATGCTGCTGAGAGACAGACGAACACTTGTGATGCCTGGAGAAATAGAAACACTCATCTCAATCAATCTATCAGTCGAAAACCAAAACAAAAATGAGGATTGACTTGCAACATACATGTGTTTTTGAACGTGAAATTTTCGCAATTTCCGCCAAGAGGTCAGGAGACTGACTTCCAAAATTGCACAAGGCACAGTCCAGGTAGTCAGGAGGCTGACTAACTACTGGAACTATGGAATGAAAAGTCCGGTCTGGCCTGATAATGACTAAAATTCTGCAACGTGCAATTTTGGTCAGCAATGACATACAACCAGCAAACTTCATTGCATAGTTCCTGGGGCCTGCAGGACACTGCCTCCAAGAATTGCAAAATGAAAGCCTACAAGTCAGTTTTGGTCCAAAATTGCACAAATTCTAAAGGGAAGGAAGAGCCTTCATTTTTGAAAACGCAGAGTTTTACCTAGGCAAGGCATCGTCCGGGCCAACACAGCCCAGGCTGACTGACTGGCAACTGAAAACATGAGAAGTCTGAATGCATGATGAGATGAGTGCAAACATAAGTGAATGATCAGACATGCAAGCAAGAAGTGCAGGATTCAGAAAATGGGAAAGCATGCATGTGTGTGAAACGAGTCGCCACAATTGTGACCATTCATGCAAAACAATGTCATCATTGTGATAGTAGTGAGATGTGAACGAAAAATGAAACGATGCTTCTACAAGCTAACATACATCAAAATGATAGCAAGTGCTCACTGAAATCAAGTAGACAACACTCATATGATGAAAAACACAAAGATTGACAGAAACGTAGTGCGAGATATGAAAAGCGGGCTTACCCCAAAATAGTTGAGCTGAATGTTTCGACGATTCCTTGATGCAATGTGGGATGCCGGAGGTGCAAGGTCAATGTGAGGAATGAGCTTTGCACCTCTGGTTGATGCGTTTTAATAAAATTGAGGTTGCGATGCACATGCCACAAATCTAGGAAAAGCGACACTTAGTGGGAGGTCTCCGAAATGATCCTTTCATGTAACCTCCAACTATTAAAAATAGATCCCTGAAACAAGGGTTGTCTTTGTATGTTTCCTTGGGAGAAGCAGTCCATGCATGAAAATCATTTTTTCTCGGTCCCGGAGGGAGCCAGTCAACTTGAAGGAACATGCATCAATTTTCTCAGTTGAGAGGAAAAAATGCGCATCTCTGGGAGGAAGCTAGGATGGTTGCCCAAAGAGATTGTGCAATTTCTAGTAAGAGGATCTTACTTCCGCTTCGAATTGTGCAATTTCTGGGCTGAGTAGTCTTGCTGAGAGGAATTGCACAATTTTTCCAGTGATTAGTGACAAGGAAATTTATGAAATTGTTCAGCCCAGGAGGCTATCGAGAAAAATTTGCATAATTTTTGGAGGGAATGCTATTTTCCCTCTAGAATTTTGCAATTTCTTGAGGGAGTTGTCCAGCTTGCAGTTGGACCAAGTCTGGAGAAACAACTTGTGAGGGTGATGTAACAAGCTTTGTTGGACGGGCTATCATTCTGCAAGAAAATCACTGAACCTTGTGTACTTGACAAGGCAAGACATGCTGTTGTGAAATATTGGTAGGGAGGCTCCAAAATGAAGCTAACAAAAAATATTAGAGGGTGGTTATATCCGCTACAACCAAAGGATAAGTGAATAAAGTTTATTTAATGATATATTCCACACATAAATTTGAAGAGATAAATATCTCTTTATAAGGCAACAAGAAGTTTTTGATGGCTGAAAAGGATAGTAATAGTATATTTTTATGAATAAAGGAAGAATAATTACTTGTCCCTAGTGTTAACCTTAAATTACAATGACCTTAGGTATTGATAAGGGTCATAATTAGGTGGGAATTTTATTTTTTTATGAAAATTGGAGACATTACATATGGTATCAAAGTTGTGAGTTCAATAGTGAGGCCTATGGGCCAACCTAGTACTATGAGAAAGGAACGAGCATTATCTAGATCATACCGATGTGTGATTAAAAGGAGAAATGTCACCTTATACAACATAATTGGTTGAGTGAGTAAAAAACTCAGAAACTAGAACTAATTGTAAAAAAAATATTCATGAATAAGTTGGGGAAGAGACATATGAGTAATTTGATGTTATTGCTATAGATAGGATGAGGAAGTTGTATTAGTAGAAAACATTAGGTCTAACGGGTTAAAAACAAGTTGCATTAGGAGTTCAAATGAGTATAATCTAAAGAACCCTAGAAAGGTGAGGTATAATGGTTGTACAGAGTTTGTCTAAAGATCTCACATGGATGTACTATAGAAGACATTAATAATACAAACCATCAAATAGTACTTTTATTTCTTGCTAATGTACTATAGAAGACATTAAAAAAGGGTTGTACCGTCAAGTTGAATAATGTGTCAACAACGTTACTCCACATATAAAGAGAGACAAATCCTTTAAGGCAACCTCAACTTGTATCTTGTTGTGAAGGAAATCCCTTATGTTGACTCAAGCGATCTCACAAGTCTTATGATAGGATCTAACAACAAACCAGAAAAACTAGTGTAAGATTTCCTAGTTTATTTCGAAAAATGCAAAGAGAGAGAGAGAAGCCTACCTCACTCTGATGCTAGGTTCTCAAACTTTGATGATGATCTTCATCCCTTAGCTTCCAGGCTCACTCCTCTCTATTACTTGCATCTGAATACCTACAAGAGAGATCAAAAGACAATAACAGATACAAAGCATACATAGTATAATTCCAACATAAACTACATGATAGATCAAGGAGCATCATGCTAAATGAATAAAAGTTTATACACATATGGAAAGTAAACACCATATGTATTTATTAAAGAATAAAAAATGGAAGCATACAACCATTGCCTTAATGTTGGAAACCAAATTTGTAGTGGATTTCCATGCCTAAGCCAAGACCATTCAGGAAATCTTTCTCCTCAGTTAGATGGACAACATTTGGACATAGCTTCAGCATAGGAATGCAGGCAAGAAATGACCAACAATTTGGGGGTGGAAGGGGCTTTATTTATAGGAAGGGAGAGGGTATTAAGGATCCACAAAAGAGGGAGGAAGGTCCACATCTTGAGGGGAAGATCCCTAAAGGTAGGATCAAGGATTCAAAATGGGAGAGCTCAACCATATCTCTATCACAACATCCATCTCGTTGTTCTTGAAGATTCTAGCATGTGAAGCTTCTCCTCCACTTTAAGAAAGACTGCCATAAGAGGTTCAACATGGGTTTTCATATCAAAACCTACGGAAGTGTTAGGTCAAAATGCTAAAACAAGTTATCATCACGGACCAACAACGTTGCAAAGCGCGTTGATCCTCAAAACTAGGGCTTCAGGCAAATTTCTCTTGAATTCTCTTAGGGTCACTCTTCTTCTACTCTCCAGGGACGTTTCTATATGTAGTTCATGGTGATTAAATTTTTATACTTTTCGTCATTTTAGTGCTTCAAGGTATGAGACAGGAAGTGTGACAAAATACAGTGTAACAAACGCCCCATAAACCATGAAGGCATAAGAAGGAGTGATGGATGAAATGCTTGACAAGTCAAGGAAAGGACCCAAAAAAACACATCAGGATATGTACAAATCAAGCATTATACAATATACATAGCTAACATCTTTGATACAAAAATACCTAATGATACATATTTGAATAGGAATCTAACAATACATGAATCCATAGCATGGACGTAGCCATTCGAATGGAATGGATCATGTGTTTGGATCCATGGCATGGACGCATCCATCCAAATAGAAAGGATCATATGAATGGACCCACAGTATTATCGCAATCATCCGTATAAAGCGAATGATTTGTACAATCATGAATAACTCATAATTCCATGCAACATGGATTTATTAGATGAAACCCAATGTCTTCATATCTGTCTCAATCCAATCAACGTACACATTGTACCAAATGAATAGATGTGTCGAAGTTGAACATGATAGAAATCCACCTCATTTTGGGTCAATGATTTAAACAGTTAGTATGCATGAGAGAAATCACCAATAATGACAATGGCTCTTAAGGTACAACAACACAATCCATGAGTGTGACTAATGAAGTTGAATTAGAAAAACCACATAATCATTCAATCGAAGGCCAATGATGTAAACCTATCGTCAAATGTGAAGAACTTTCCATCAAGCCATTTAAGCTCCGAGGTACTGGAAGGTTGTGTCTAGATCATCTTCCTAGATAATGACCTGAAGTCAACAAAAAGTGATCCATCGAAGGAGGGCCATAATGTATCCCACATCATCGACAAGAAACAAAATATGTGTTTTGAAGAAAAACTACATTTGCGGATAGAGGTGATCCCTCTAGCCCAATGAGTGTGTCTAGCAACAAACTAAAAAATCTAACATACACTTTCCTAGATTATATTTTATAAATGCAAAGAAAAGGAGAAACCTACCTCGCTTTGATGCTAATCGCTCAATCCTTAGAGATGGATTTGAATCTTTTTCTCTAGGCCTTGCTTCCTAGTTGTTCTTCACATCTGGGTACCTACAAGGAAGATCAAAGTACTATGAAAAATAAAAGAGCAATTATGGCATACATCAAACATAAAATTACTTAATAGATCAAGGAACATTAAGGTAATAGCATAAACATTTACACAATTATGGAAACTGAACATCAAATGTATATATTAGGAAGCTAAATAGGGAAGCATACAACCTATGATTTGATGTTTGAGTCCTCGTTTTGGTGGATGCCCAAGTCGAACAAAATACTCTTAAAAAACCATATCAACAAAAAACCAATATCCAGCTCGTTGTTCCCAAAGGTTCTAATGAGTGAAGCTTCTCCTTTGGTTTGTGAAAGCCTACCAGAAGAGGTTCAACACGAGTTTTCCTATGAAAACCCATACTAGCAACATGAGTGCATAACTGATCAACCTTCCATCATCACAGGTAGGAAGTGGAGAAAAACATTCTCATGTCAAAAATTAGTTTTTAGGAAACCTTGTCTAGAATGGATTCAGGGAATTTTTCCTTTGATTCTTAAGGGAGGCTTTGGTTTGTATATCATGATGGATATGTTGCAAAATTGTCAATGTTTTGGAACTTTGGGATATAGAATGGGAAGTGAAGAGGAGATATGACAAAATATTGTGTAACAGATGCCCCCTAAAACATGAAGGTAGAACAGGGAGTGATGACTAAGATTCATTACAATTCAATGCAAGGACGAGAACAACTTCGTGAGGAGACCTGAAAATAAAGTATATACATATACATATACATATACATATTTGACATCTATGATGATCATGCCTAATGATACATGTTGGGCATGGAATCCCCCCACAACATGTTTTGGGGCTCAAAGCCCAAGCTTTGAGTAATATTATTGTAAAGCACCGCAAATTGCGGGTGAAAAATGTATGTTAAAGTCATAGGGTTGTCCACCCTAAGTTTGAATGTAATGTCGGCCTAACCATGGTCCGCGGACCATGAGATTGTATAAATGGAGCGAGGCTCTAAGTTGTAAAGATATCAAAAGATATAATCTAATGGATAAAATGAGATAGCGAAGCGTAGAAGAAGAGTCTAAGTGTGTCTTGGGTCGTAGTAGTAGGAAGAGGCTCTGCAGTTGAGTGTGCAGAGGCCTAGTAGAGTCTGCAGCTAAGTGCACGGACCCCTGCAGCTGAATGTACAGGACGGAATAGAGTTTGTAATTGAAGGAAGAAAATAATAAAGAGAAGTTTGATCTGAATTCTATGTATCTATTCTTGAGTTATTACATGTTCGATATCAATTGTTAATGTACTATTCATTTAATATGCACACTTGTGTGAATGAATTATATTTCTAAGTATACTCTACACATGCAAATAAGCTAAGTTAATAAACTAATATTAGGTTGCTAGTAAGGACTTGGGTAATTAAACTGTTCGGCCCCCAAGTAGGGTTGTGCAAAGGCAGTAGCTTAGGCTGTGAGGTACAAGGAAGTGCGTGTAGCAATGTGTGCAACTGCAGATCACTTGAAATCCATTAGACATCTCCAAGGTGCGGAAACCTGGTTCTAGAACCCTCCCATACAACTTCGGGTGAGATCTCAGTCTGCACTTTGTGGACTATTGCTGAAAGGGCCAGTAGTACCAAGATTTGTTTCGCTAAATCACCTTCGAACCTGGGTTAGTCACCAATAAGACAAAAAATGGCTATGTTGCCAGGACCGTGATTTGCATAAGGGATGTTTGATGTCATGTCACTAGAATCCGACAAAGAAAGAAATTGAAGGGTGGTTGGACAGAATGATTCACGAGTTTGCGGTGCAGGAAAATAGGAATCCGTGAATATAAAAGAAACAATGGTTAGAGCACTACTTATATATGGAAATCCATGAAATTTTATTTGCATCCTTCACATCTGAGTTGTATGAGTGGATCACGAAGCTAGCAGACAGTCAGGGAAGGTGTAGGAAATTGTGTGGACTCTAGAATTAGTGTACAGACTAGAAGCATCAGAAGATAAGATTGCACACGTTGTGGACCATTGGATCAACTAAATTATAGGAGGGTTTGTCACTAAGTTCATAGTAGACACAACAATCAACTACAGTGAGGTGAAATGACGCTTCCTCAAAAGACCGCGAGTTAAGTACATTAAATCGTTGAACACATGGAATAAAATGTTATTGTATGAAAAGTGGGTTATGCAAATAAATTGATGTTTGAGGCTACGCAAAGTTTGAAGATCTATAGAAATGAAGGTAGCGCAGAGATAGAAAATAGCCCCTTGATTTTTCCGCGCTGGGAAAATGAGGAAGAGATTGCGAAAGTTTCTCCAAGAAGTGTGATTAGTCTGATAAGGAAGTGAATTCCATGCATACCACCCCCACCTACACCTCCACCAGTTTCACCATAGTCACCCCCATCTCTTCCCACACGACCTCCACCACCACCATAGTTCAATATGGTGAGCACGATAAAATTTTCAGTGTTCAGAGTAGTAGGAAATGAAGATTTGGACCAATTTTGGTTCGTGTAAAAGCTGTATGGGAAGCACAACGAGTAGTGGATGACAATATAAAGAAGGCAAAGATGGTAAGTGCATTAAAGGATCGCGCACTGACATGGTGCATCAAGCATTCTAATGACCATCCAAATGTGGGGATCTTAGATATCCAGGCCGTGTTGAATAGGGAATTTAGTAGGCCAAAATTGGAAACACAATCGATTATCGGGTTTAAGGAAATCGTGATGCTTCTAGATGAAACCCCATGGGATCTGGATCGGAGGCTGAAGAGTATGATTCACGAATCCAACATGACCTTGAAAAATGGACAACACCACGCATGGTTTGTAGCATCCCTAATGCCACATTTAAGGATGGCGTCGTTGCAGCAGAAGTTATCCACCCAGGTTGAAGCTTTGGAGATTGCAATAAGACTGCACGAGACCCTAATACAAGATCTTGGCCTTGAATTCCAACAAATCCATGTGCAACTACAATTTTTTTTCTAGAAATGCAGAGTTTGAAACAGGATAGGACAACTCGCCCCAAAGTGCACGAGGAAGTATGGTGCATAAAATACAAGGGCTAGGGGCATGAAAAGGGTCATTGTTCAATCTTCATGAACTACTTGGCAAGAGGAGGGCCAATGGCATTAATACTAGAGGCACATGAAGGACCAAGTGTAATTCCTGCATTATGGTGCATGATTTGTTAGATGGGAGGAAAACACAATACGGATAACTACCACCTATAACAGAAGTATACGCAGATGCCCCAACAATTGTTCTATAATTTCTGCAGGTTAGTAGGCCATGATGAGTGCACCTACAGAAGATATGAGCTAATGATGGATCAGACTCCTGCCTATAGAGTGTAGACCAAAACGCAAGGCCTTGATCTAAATGCAGGGATGGTGCACGCTGGATTTCATGGGCATGGTCAAGGTCGAGGTGGAATGGGACCAGGAAGGGGTCGCAGACAGTTGACTTGTTACAATTTCAGAGGGCCAAGGAATTATGCCCGTGATTGTAGAAGCTTGATGAGAGAATCATGTTTATATTGTACTCAATTTGATCATGAGATAGAGGACTCCCCTACACTAATAGCAAGGTTGCACAATAAAGGGATACGCCATCCTCCCCTGACTCAGCATTTTCAAATGATGAGGTTTGAGCCACACGAAGAGGACCCGAATGTAAACATAGTGATCCGAAGCAGTATCACAATAGGAGATGACAAAGGTAAGCAGCCTGAAGAAAGTGTGTGGGTTTGTAAGGCTCCTATAAAGGAACCAGAATTTGATTTGGAGCACGCGAAGGAGACATTCATGGAAGCTAGGAAGAGCTTCATGGAGGCCTCCACTTTAGGTAGTAAGGATTAGCGAGAGCTAGAGATGGATCCTTCCATGATCACTACCTTTATGGATACATGTATGAAGCTTCTACATGATAGCAAGGTTGTGAAAGGACTGCATGAACTTATCACTAGGTGTGCTGCCTCAGAAGAACCACACATAGTCCAGAAGCTCGGGAAACATACATCATGAACAGGAAGAGAAATGAGATTGCCTGCGCAAATCGGGGAGTATGAAATGGATCAAGTAATTTTGGATCTAGGATCAGATGCGAATGTGCTGCCAAAGTAGACATGGGAGCACATGGGTAGACTCGAGTTGTAATGGTACCCTATTCAATTGCGAATGGCGAACCAACAGAAGATCCTACTGATGGGAAAATTGCAAGGAATCATGGTAGACATCGAAGGTGTGAGTGCGCTTGCAAATTTCGAAGTGATAGAGATTGTCAATGATAAAAATGCCTATCCCATGCAACTGGGAATCGATTGGGCCACTAATATGAAAAGGGTGATAAATCTAAAGAAGGCAAAATGATTTTTGAGAAAAATTCACTGCACATAGTGGTACCTTTAGACCCTACAGAAGGATCACACTACACAGAGCCAATGCTCGATGATGAAAGCAATGACAAGCTAGACTGTATCTACAAGATAATCACTAAGGAACAGAATTAGGTGAATCCTACAATGGATGGTCGGATTTCGTGGGAGCACGAAAGCTCCTACACATCAGATTTGAATGACGAAACAGAATGATGGCAGAACCGGTTACATGAGGTAACCACTCAATAACAACATGTTGGTAAGATCACTACGCTGTGTGACCACAGAGGTAAGGGATATACCTATGTATGATGGGTTGATAGAGGTGGATGAATTCCTTAAAAAATTTGAAAGCTCAGTGCCAGAACAGCAGCGGTTCGATGCTCTGAAATGGGCACTACACGCTATGCCCACATGGTGGTGGGGTACACATTAGATAAGCTTTGAGGACTATCGCGGATACAGAAGGATGATGTGCCTATGATTTGGGAAACCACAGATGTGGCTAGCAGATACGTATGATAGATGGGATGATCCACATACACACCTCGCGAAATGGACCAAGGTCTATGGTGAAGAGCCACAACCTGAATGGGTGCATTTGTTCTATCATACCCTAGATGTCATACCCATGAATTGGTATACTGAGACAGAGATTTTCCATGGTATGATTGAATGGGATATCTTGCTAGAGGGATTTATATTAACTTTCACGTTTGAAGATCGTTGGTGGGATACAACTGTTGATGCGCTACAAGCAGTAAAAGCAGTTATCTTCAAAATACCCCAGTAGGAAATGGAAGTGATTAAGCCATAATGGGCCAAACAACTTAGCTGTGTGTTGGAGTGTTACAATGTAAAATTTGAGGAGGATGATGAGGACCAACAAAATATTAACATTCCAGAAACGGAAGTTTATCGTGAGGTTCGAGGACCACTGATTGAGGATGTCGACATCACCACACCGCTAAAAATGAAATAAGTAAACATTGGAACTGAGGCAGAACCAAAGTATGCAATGCATGGAGACTATTGGGATGATGCCAAGGTGGATAAGGTCATTGAGTTACTCCGTGAATACCAATACTTGTTCCCAACCAAAATTATGGATTTAAAAGGGATCATTGGCAACTTAGGGATGATGAAGATCACCTGAAACCCGACGTGAAGCTAGCTAAGTAGAGGCCTTACCACTTGAATCTGAAATATAAGGAAAAGGTTTGTGAATAATTAGACAAAATGATCGCAGCAGGAATTATTGAGCTAGTGGAAGAATCTGATTGAGTGAGTCCTATTCTGGTACAAGAGAAGAAACAGAAGGGTGAAATAAGAATATGCATGGACCTCGCGAAGCTAAATGATTCCTGTGTACATGACTCAATCCTGACACCATTCATAGGTGAAGTATTCAAAAATGTTGGCGGACAAGAAGCATACTCGTTCACAGATGGGTTCTCATGGTAGCACCAAATTAAGATCACAATAGAAGACAGGAGAAAAATGACTTTCGCAATGGTGAATGTGGCTGCTTTCAATACACTGCAATGCTGTTTGGATTGAAGAATGCACCAGCCATCTTTTCACGCATCATTGTTGCTGCGTTCAAAGAATACATCCACAAATTTTTGGAGGTCTACCTAGATGATTGGACTGTCTTCAAATTAGTTAACCACCATGTAGCAAGTTTACACTTAATGCTGGATACTTGCCGATGACACCAGATTGTGCTGAACCTTAAGAAGTGCACATTCCTCATTCCCTTTGGAAACCTATTGGGACATGTGGTATGCAAGCAGGGACTGATGCTGGACCCTATGAAGATTTTCATTATTCTAAATTTGGAAGCACCACAAAGTGTTAAACAATTGTGTGCTACCTTGGGATACACCGGGTACTACAGAAAGTTTATCAAAAGCTATGCTCAAATCACCGCACCGATGGAAAAGCTATTGAAAAAGGATGTTACATTTTCCTGGAATGACAATTGCATGAAAATTTTGGATGTCCTGAAGGGGAAATCAGCCTCTGCTCCAATCTTGGTCTTCCAAAAATGGGATGTGGAGTTTCATGTCTATGTTGATGCATCGTGTATCGCATTGGGAGCAGTGCCCACATAGGAGAGCAGAGAAGGCTTGGATCACCCTATCACATTGTGATGTAGGAAAGTGTTCCCTCTGTTCACAGAGGCAACCCCTCTAGCCTTAGAGTGGGTCTAGTCACAACAAAGACAAATCAACAATTATTTCCCTTAAACAGTCATCGTTAGAGGCCTACCTCAAATCGGTGGTTGATGATGTTCCATTGCGCTGCTCTAGCTTCCACTTCCTTTTCCTCAATGAGCGATTAACCTAAAACAATACAAAGGAAAAACAACAAAGCACATAACTGGGAAACGAAAATGATCTATTTACTCATAAAGTCAAGAATTCATGAGCTATCAAGTAAATTACATACAAGACATAGGAAAACACCATTGATTATATTAATAATGAATCAAGAGCAAGCTTACAACCAAGTCTTGACTTCACAAGCCTTCTCAGAGGGTCCAGCCAGTATGTTTCTCAAGCATTCACTTTTCAAGGATGAATCTCCCAACATACAATGTCTCTCTCTCACTCATAAGTTTTAACACAAAGTTAAGGGCACTCCACAACCTTCCACAAGCTATCAACAATCCCACACTTGCCACACTCACAAAACACTGCCCAACCAAAAGAACTAGCATATCACAACAAAGGTGAGTGCTTTAATAGGATAAGGAGTCTCCATGAAATGTGGAAGGAGGAGCTCATCGTCAAGGAAGGTAGTACAAATGACGGAACTACCATGCCAGGAGGGGAAGGGCGACTCAAACCTCCAGTGACGCATAGACTTCCAAGACAGAGACAACGCGATGTTGGTGTGATTGTTTAGCTTTTTCCATCGACGAACTTAAAAACAATGAAAGTTAAATGAAAACTCCTAAACAAAGACCAGTCTATCCTTACAGTCAATAAAGGGATTTTCCCAGATTGACCCAGGTAACCCAAAATACTGATGGTTCAATCCCAAAATCCAAAAAACACTAACTCAAAATAAAGCAAAAGCAAACAAGAGAAAAACATAGGATAGAATCCCCAGTGGAGTTGCCAACTTGTGATGCAGGAAAGTGTTCCCTATGTGGACAGAGGCAACCCCTCTAGCCCTAGAGTGGGTCTAGTCACAACAAAGAAAAATCAATAATTGTTTTCCTTAAACAGTCATCGTTAGAGGCCTACCTCAAACCGTTGGTTGATGAAGTTTCGTTGTGCTGCTCTAGCTTCCGCTTCCTTCTCCTCAATGAGTGATTAACCTGAAACAATACAAAGGAAAAACAACAAAGCACATAACCAGGAAACAAAAATGATCTATTTACTCATAAAGTCAAGAAGTCAAGAGCTATCAAGTAAATTACATACAAGACATAGGAAAAAACCATTGATTATATTAATAATGAATCAAGAGCAAGCTTACAACCAAGTCTTGACATCGCAAGCCTTCTTAGAGGGTCCAGCTAGTATGTTTCTCAAGCATTCACTCTTCAAGGATGAATCTCCCAACATACAATGTCTCTCTCTCACTCATAAGTTTTAACACAAAGTTAAGGGCACTCCATAACCTTCCACAAGCTATCAACAATCCCACACTTGTCACACTCACACAGCACTACCCAACCAAAAGAACTAGCAGATCATAGCAAAGGTGAGTGCTTTAATAGGAGAAAGAGTCTCCATGAAATGTTGAAGGAGGAACTCATCCTCAAGGAAGGTAGCACAAATGAAGGAACTACCATGCCAGGAGGGGAAGGGCGACCCAAACTATACCAACAACTAGGTCTGGAGACATCGAGAAGGCCAACTATTGAGAAGAATTCGCCCAATCTTGGTTGTCACGGGCCGTAAGCTAATTCTTCTCGACGGCATCGTGAGGAGTCGAGGCATGCAGTCCCATCATCGCTAGACACAACTCATAACCTCGCACCGGGTCTAGAAATCCGACCGTCGTGGGAAACAGATGTACACCTGCGATGGAGTCGCGATGAGACCATTATGGGCATGGGAACATTGCGTATATTAAGGTTTTACTCACAACGAGGAAGAAACTTAGGGAATGAGGTCAATGGGAATATATTAACATGTTTATTTGACACATGACACAGTAGAAGGACTGAGATGAGGACAATGAAAAATTATTGTTTAACACATGCCCCCTAAAGCGTGAAGCCCAAGAGAGTGGGAGGAGTGAAATGCTTTATGAAACTGTTTGAACTAGAACCACCTTGAAGTTCTTGCAAGCGCAAGTACAACTGATATCTGTGATAGTGAAATACATATAGTCGAGGCATGGGTACAGCCATCCATAAGACATATGCAACTCGGTCTGTGGTATGGATGTAGCCACCCATTTGATAAGACCATAATAATGACAAAGGTATGGTCGCAACCATCCATGAAGACTCAGGCATGGTCGCAACCATCCATCAAAGAGTCATATATGTAATCACGAACCAATCCATGCAACCTTAACATATGTAATCTTATTTCGGGGTCTTGAAACCCAACTGATGAGAGTACAAATCCTATCATGTGAACAGATGTGCTGAAGTCAAACATGATAGAAAGTTTCCTGATTACCGGTCAGTGATGAAAACCGTTAACAAGCACAAGAGAAACCATCAATAATGCCGATCGCTCTCAAGGTACTATCTAGTACAATCGACTAAGTGTGAAAAATGAGCTGGAGTCGAACACCCGTGGAATCACCCAATCGAAGATCAATGATGAAAGTCTATTGTTAGGTGCGAAGAACTTTCCATTGAGGCATGCCAGTTGCAAGGTACCGAAAGGGATCTCTAGATCAATCTCTTGGATAATGAGCTGGCATAGATAGGAGACAATCCGTCACAGGAGGGCCATAATGTTTCCCCCATCAACGACACGAGATAAAGAACAAGTGGTAGATGGTGAAATAGAGTATCAGAGGAGGAGGTAAGGATATGAACTGCAGAAGGATTATACTCTTGAACATATCGGCAACACGACTCTGGAATGTGGCAGCATTTTGATACAAAGGGATCGGAGGCTCGATGGAGGCAACAAGGATCAGATGGAATGAGGAAAAATGGCAACCCAGAACCACGGAAGGCCAAATGATGATGCATGGATATCCCAACCCGACAAGAAGCAAAAGTGTGAATGTTCAAGAGTGACTAGTTGTCGCAGATAACCAATGATGATCTCCAAATTTCCCCCACCATTGCTGGCGAGTGCCCCAATTATTTTTTAAAACAAGCTTGAAGGGGATAATGCTTGTAATATAAGTTCAATCTTCAGTCGAATCCAACCTAATAATAGTTTAACGAGCCCTAGGGAGGAAAATCTCAAGTCTTGTCATGGTGACGAGTCCAATGTCATCAGGGTTTAACGAGTCTGACATAGGTAAAACGCGGAGTCTTTTTCATGTTTAGAGAGTTTGAAAAAGACACAGAAAAGAAAACTCTAGGGGGGATCCTTTTTCGTAAATTTGTGTCCCTCGAGCCCGAAAATGTATAAGATAATACTCGAGAGAACCGCTTAACCATTACGATCAAGGAGTACTTTTCGTAATTAGTGACCTCGATCTGAAAGAGTAGAAAAGCGATGGAAGACATGTCGTTTCGTAACTAATATCGAACCTGAAATGACAAAAGTCCGGCAATCTTTTCATGTTTATATGGTCATAAAATAGCTCAAAGTGGACCATCTTTTATTTCGTTTAACGAGTCAAAAAAGGGAAAACTCAACAATCTTTTCATCTTTTATGAGTCAGAAAAGAGCTTAAAGGAGACTCGTCCTGGAGGAACAAGTGGTATAAAGGGTAGCAACTGTTTCCGAACATGGTGGAATTGCTTAAAACATGTAATGGTCAAGAGGCTCGCTAATAAAACCACTCATCACTGTGGTTCCTCAGAAAGGGAAAAACAACCAAGTGAATGCACATGATCGGCCAAAGAGATGGTGGTGATGGAATGAAACAACCAAGGCTCATCTAGCAGAATTTAGTGGATAAAAACGGCAATCACGAGATGTAAATCGGGTATGGGGTATGGGTTCATATTTACACAAGCTTGAACCATGGAGAACTCTGCTTGGATTTGGTTTCATGTTTAGATAGGCTTGAAAAGAAAAACCATGCTTGTTATAAGTTCGCATGCCCCCAGCATAATGACACAAATCGAGGTACATGCCCCTCAAGCTTTATTGCATTCCACGAGGTGGATGGAATGAAGGTTCACTTTTGAGATCTAGGAAAGACTCGACTTGGATTTTACGAGATCTTAAGCAAAGACTCGATTTGGAAAGGGAGTTGTTTCATTTTTTAATGAGGTTGGCATGGTAAAAGAACTATCCTCATAACCCTTGTTTCATTTTTTAACAGGCTTGACACAAGACAAGGAACTATGCTCAATGATCCTTATTTTGTTTTGTAACGAGGTTGACACAAGATCAAGAACTTTCCTCAAGACTCCTTGTTTCATTTTTTAACGAGGTTGACACAGGAAAAAACTATCCTTGTAACTCCTTGTTTCATTTTTTAATGAGGTTGACACAAGAAAAGAACTCTCCTCAGTGATCCTGTTCATGGGCCATACAAGAACAAGACTCCCAAGAGGTCTTCATTGGAAGGAAGAACCATGCTCTGAGAGGAACGCATGTCATTAGACACCAATGACAGATCGGGTTCCAGTGCCACCAATACATGATGTATGAAACCATCTGCATGATCATCAATAGAGGCAGAGGTGGAACGCGTAGCCACATAATTAACCTGTGGCAAGGAAGGTACTGCTTGCAAGCAAGAACTGATAGGGGATGATGGTTGCACAGGAGGTACCGGGGGACTAAAGAATGATAATTGATTTATGGTCACCATTCTTCCGTCGTGTTGAAAGCAAAACACACGAAAAAGTGAAGAGACAAGGGCCCCCATGGCATAAATATAGCCATGGCCAAGGAGAAGAATAAAATCCAAAGCACCTTGGACAACCATCACGTTGATGCAGACAATTTTGCCTCCCAAAGTAACAGGAAACTTTGGGAGGATCCCTAAAGTTTGACTGGTCCCTCCGTCAAATGCCAACATATTCTGCATGATTGACACAAGCTGTGGAGAACGCAAAGCTTGCCAAGTAGTGAAAGGCATGAGGCTAACCGACACACCCTCATCCAAGACAGTGCCATGTACTGCCTTATCATAGGCATGTACTGTAATATGGAAAGGCACATAGGATGGAAGGCGAAATGAAGTCAAATTACTCCAGTCGAAGCAAATGACTGAACTACTTGGTGGGGGTATCATATGATTGCCCCCATGCTCTATAGGAACTAAAGACAGACGCTCCTGATAAATGAGGATAGGAGAGTCGTTCTCGAACTCAGGAGAATCTAACAAGATGAGAAGAACATGAGCAGTGTGATCGTGATGCTCTTCCAAAACAGAGTGATGAACGGGCGATGAATCCAAGTTGACACTCTCTCCAACCAATGGTCGGTTTGGAACAGGCTTAGCACATCCAGGTTCAGAAAGAGGAGGACGAACAAGAGAAGAATCTAAGTCAATATCTTTGTCAATGGGGAGAGGGTCTGAAGAGAGCCTCTGATAATCAACAGGAAGTCGAGGTGAAGAAGCTGTAAGACTTTCCAAAACAGCGGAAGCTTTATCCATGAACGAACAAAGGTGAAGGGGATGGTTGCCTTCACATAGTCTACAAGGGAATCAAATCTTCCCTTTCTTCTTACCACTGCTAGTTGATAGGGTAGCATCATCATGAGCTTCAGAGGATGATGAGGGACGAGCCAGATCATGAGACCATACTTCTAAGATCCTAAGGATGCCAGGACAATCATGAAGAAGATGGCCACCATTGCACGATTTACAAGGAAACTTAACCTTTCATTGAGGAGCAAAGGGTGTTTTGACCTGAGATGTACTCAGGGAAATAGTTGCATGGGTGGCCTCACACTTATCGAACTTCTTCTTCTTCTTCATCTTCTTAGTCTCCTAGTTACTAGATGTGGAACTTTCACCAGGCGAAGTAGGAGATGGAGACGAAGAAACAGGGGTAGAAGGTGCAGGCTCAACCTTGGAATCAACATGTCATGGTTCAGACAGAGGAGACGATGGAATAGGAGTCATGACGCTTGGGGCCACTGAGGTTGAAAACAACCAAACGAGTAGACCGATGGTTAACCCAGGAAAAGACAAAGTTGCTATATATGGAGCACCAACATTTCCAAAAGGCGGAAACGGACCAAGATTTCCATCTGGGGGAAGACCTTGGCCGGTAGACTCAAGGAATGTTGCCATCAAGAACGAGCCTGAAAAAAAACTCTTATCACAACCAAGATCTCAAATTGTTACTAGGAATATTTCGTGGGCAGTAAATTTTATGACGTAGGAGCAAAACTTGACCTTTTCATGTTTCAAGAGTCGAGAAAAGGACGAAAAGGTGACTCTATCTCTTTCGAGGTTTAATGAGCTTGAAAGGACAAGTGCTCAGATGGACCTTTTCTTTTAAGGAGTTTGAAAATGAATGAAAGTGACTACTCTCAAGAACTAGGCAAAAGGTTTACCAAAAAACCCATAAAACTGCATATACACCTTAGCAATCATATGAAACCAAGGGATTTTCGTACGGCAGTCAATCTTCCCGAATGCTGTGTTTTGTGCGTTACGGTTTTCAAGGCAGCAGACACAGCTTCCTAAGGATATAGGATGATAACCTAGTGGGGTCTCGAAACATATAATTGACGGTACTGGGAGCGCAAGTCCGTACTAGCGGCTATTAGATCACAGAAGGAGGAATCACCCAACCTTAAGTGAAAACAACAGAGACTAGGTTTAACGACGTCGGAGCACATCTCTATCCTATACCTCTAGATAATGTGCGTGATGTTCTAATGCATTGTTAGGTTTATTCAGTTCATTTTAGATTTGATCTTGAATTATGTTTCAATTTCCAGGCCTTACCATATGTATATCAAAACCTACGATGCAGCTAGAATGAATAAATCATCTTTCATTTCGATGAACTCCTACTTACAGAAGGGTAGATATATCATTCCCAAACCAAGACAAAACCAAGGTCAGCAAATGCAGCCACTCAAGTGTTGAGATTGCAACAAGATGATGGAGCTTAGTGAAAAGAGTCGCCTTCACTAAGTGGGCCCGCAGGCTATTTTTGGCGCAAGTCTATTTTTAGACTATGTCTATTTTTAGACATATGGATCATGTCTATTGATTGCAGGTTGCTGTTTATGGATGATTGATCAAGTTGGAAAAAATAGATGGAATTCTATTTTTAGACCACAGCGGAGTGACACCACAGCGGAGTGGCTGCTCAGTCTAAA
>APFE030585795.1:46988-71709 GCA_000404065.3 Pinus taeda | reverse complement strand
GTTTTGGAAATTATATTCATAAATGCCACTAGTCATTTTATAGTTGAACTTGGAGTTCTTTATGGAATTTCCAAAGACTGGCGTACATCATTACAAAACCAAATTTCTACTAAGAGAACTGTAGTAAAGTCATTCAACTCATTTTTTTCGATAAGAAATCGAAAAAATTCAATGTAATACCCCTTGTTGAATTGTTCTTTTTTCAAAGCTAGTGTATCCAAAAAAACAAGGTCAGTATGTAAAACTGGTTGCAACTGACATGGAAAAGAGTGCAAAAGTGTTGACAAAAGGTCAGGGCCTCCAAAATGACAACCAAATTCAAAATTTTTATCAACCTGTTGAACACTTGTTGATACATTTATCATTCTGTCAAGGAATCCACATGCTTGTTGAGAAAGGGGCTCTATCTTTGTATTACGCGTTCCTTTGACATAAGTATACCCCTCCGCCGTGTTGAAAAAATTGGTGAATATGATATCATTAATTTCATAATGCTCAAGAATGTTGAATGTGGTAAGAGTCATCTCATTCAATTTCTGATCATGACTTTGACAATATGTAACCATTGCATCCAATATTGTTATGTTGGTTTTCAATTTAGAACAATCATATTTTATTTTTATGGCATTTGTTGGATGATTAATTGGAATAGAAAACCAAATGGTTCCATCCAATAGCTTATCTGCTACTGAAGCAATTTCTTCCATGGTTAATCCCTGAAGGGGGCGAAAAGTAGCTGCTATCAAACTGTGTAGACTATTTTTCTTGTAGTTCTCAAAATCAGGTTGACTTGGAGAACACTTTAATGTGCCTAGTTGGTAACAGTTAAAAAGAGTGTCCCATTTATCCCAAATAGGTTCACCAAGATATAAGAGAATTTTTTTATCAGAAAAAATTGTAATTGGACAATCGAAGAATGAGCACAAAATTTCATCATCAACCTGATAAAATAATAAATAAAAACTAATAAGAATCCAATGTAAAAATGAAACTAAATAAGGTGTTATAATCTAATGTGAAATCATCATAAATATCAGAAAATATGACTTATATTATCGGCTTTAGTAATTTATCTACAACAAAATTAGATACAATAATAAAATGTTAAATGTAAAGATAATTAAAATTACATACCTTGTCTTCAGCCGTCTTACAACATCCAATCCTCCCTTTCTTTAATTTGTCATTGGCAATTAAGAAATGCCTTGCTGAGCGCACACAATCAATAAATGGAGTTTTATAAAATACCTTGTTTGCAGAATTTAATTGACAACAAATGTGGATCACCTCAGTGGGTTCAACTGATGGATGCAAGAATCGAGCATTGCATTTTTTATATATATTTTTTTTTTCGCTTATGTTGATACATTATATTTAGGATTTGTTAAAATTTCTTTCGCTACTTGAATGGTATGTTGACCATCAACTATAAAAAAATTGATATTCTTAGAATTTATATCTGTCTCATTTATAATTTTGATAGAGTTGACCAAAGGATTAGGCTCATTGATGTCAAATGGAATCAGAAGAGCATCAGGTAATGAGGTTTGAAATTTTTCTAGGAATGATTTCACTAATACTTCAAAATTTAAATCATCTTGTGATCTTAATTTGAACACCTTAGGAGCTTCTTTACATCTTTCAACATGAAAGCTTTTCTATTAAAGGAGTTTGAAAATAGATAGCAATGCTTGAAAGCTTCATGAATCTCATCACATTGATTTGCAAGGTTAGTTGTCTCAAATTCAACTTTCCTAGTTTTTTGAAATTCTATAGTGGGCTTGAAATCACTTTCTTTTATGTTCTCCTCCAAATCAGATAAATATACTCTTCTCAAAGCAAGTAATTGAGAATCAATTTTATCATCTCGTATTTTATCAAAAAATTTACCCTTTTGTTGTAAATGAAGAAGTACAGATGATGTTTTTTTACTTATTACATAACGATATCTAAGAACAATGGTGATGCGTTTTAAAAGATCTGCACAACTATTTAGTCCAGATTTAGAGAAGCTCTCAAAGTTATCCAACTTGAACATTGGATTTTTGTCGTATTTGTTGAATCAGTACTTGAAGCTTCAAACAAATCTGGTCTAAAATTTGTATACTCCACTTGACATGAAACTAATTTTACCTCATTTTCTTTAATCATTTCCACTTGAAAGTCAATGTCATTTTCATTGCAAGCATAGAAATTAATTATTATTCCTAATATCTCTGGTTCGTTTCCGTCTATTGATCCAAATAGGTACATATTAGGAAACATATTCATGGTAGTTTCTATTTGGATATACCAATCTTGCACGAACTCATATTTATTATTTGTATTGTATTTGGGCCAACCAATTCTGCAAATAATAGCAAAAAAAATATTTGCATTAATCAAAATGAAACTATAATTTCAAATATTGTCACATAATGTTCTTATAAATACTAAAAAACCACCTAATCTAACCATTTCCAAGATAGTGTAAATAAAATATAAAACCACCATACCAGTTGAAGGAGGCAATGTTTGTAAATCACTTTTTTTTTGTCTTTTCTTCACTACTTTAGTTTGAATTTCAGGCACACCAGATTCCGCAGTTTCTAGAAAAACAAATTATGGAATACATGAAATGCTAAATATTATTAAACAACCTTATAATATATGATTTCCATTTACATGCGCAATAATAAATGAGTACATATGCTATGCAAGTTTACTATATGACACCAAAAGTTATCACCTGGGTAAAACTGATAAGAAAAGAAACCACATAATCCAACCATTTCTAAAAGAGTACATAAAATATAAAACCACCATACCAGTTGAAGGGGGCATAATTTGTAGATCACTTGTTTTTCTTTTTGTCTTCGCAACTTTACTTTGAACTTCAAGCCCACTAGTTTCCACGATTTCTAGAAAGAAAAACATAATGGAAGACATGACATAACAAATAGTATTAAACAACCTTATAAGACACAATTTTCATTTACACGCACAATAATAAATGAGTACATACGTTATGCAAGTTTAGTATATGAGACCAAAAGTTATCACATATTTAAAATTTCTTGGAAAAAAAATACCCATGTTAGTATGGGTTGTCCTCATTAAAACCCCAATCCTAAGGTTATTTCCATGGGTTTTATTAATCAACAACCAGTTATTAACACAATGTCTAACAATTTTAACAAAGTATAAATTAAAATTGTCATACCAATTAAAGAATTTGGTGTCGTGTTTCTTGAACTTCCTTTTTCCTTGGATGCTTCCTTTGAATTCTCACTAGCTTCATAGTCCATGGTATCTGAAAATAAAGTAAAAAAATTGTTATCACAATTTCGAATTATTGAAAAAAATATGAATTTATAAATACTACAACTATTCGCATAATTATATGTGTAACAAAATGAACAAGAACAATAACAATTGTATAACTCACAATAATAGCTAATCAAGGTTAGAAAAAGGGCACCCTGAAATAATTTTTTATATTCTTTTAATCGTGAATATAGGAAATCAAATATCTACTAGGTTTCCTTCCAGCACAAGCATAAGAACATTTCCAAAAGACATTACATTGTGAATAAACAAAAAAAATTGTATAGACCAAAATAACAACATATATACACAAAATTTATGTCTTATAGTCATGTATATTCTTAGTTTGCTTTAGATAAAATAATAGCAAAACACAATGAAAGAACATTAACTATGGCAATCATTATATTTTCTTCTAGATCTTTGTCTAGCACAATGACAAACACATAGCAACTTTGCAAGGTGAAATAAATATAGAATGTGATAGAATTACTTCTAACATGAACAAAACCATATTGCCAACAAGAATCTTGCAAAGCAAAAGAAATATTTGCATCCTAGATTTATTTCTATTACAAACGCATGGATATTGTCAAAAACAACATTGTAAGGTGAAAGAAATCTAGCACATGCTAGAATTATTTTTAGCACGAACACATTCATATTTCCAAGAAAAACATTGCAAAACAAAATAAATATAGCACAAGCTAGATTTCCTTCTACCACAAACCACAAACATATTGTCGTTAAAATATTGCAAGGAAAAGGAAATGAAACCCATGCTAGACTATATTCTATCACATACAAGAAGATTGCCAACAACAACATTGTATTGTAAAGCAAAAACATAAACACAATGTCAATAAAGTCATTGGAATAATAATATTTCCTGGGACATTTGACCTTGCCTTTTACAGACTATGAAGTTTTAGTCCATGCCTACATAGACTATTGTTACAATATAAAAAACTTTAAACCTTGAAACGATTAGAAGGCCCTTCATATGGAATATGTGGTCTAAGAATGAGATAGTGTACAAAGATTTCCTCCTATAAAAAACACAAGAACGTTGCAAATAATAACATTACAAGGTGAAAGAAATATAATTCATACTATAATTCCTTCTAATGCGAAATTAATCACATAACAACATTGTAGGGTGAGAAAAATTTACTCAGAATTACATTTACTTATAACAAACATACGAATATCGCCAATGAAAAGACTACACGACAAAAAATATCTAGCACAAGCTAGATTTTCTTTTAGCCTAAACAGAAACATGTTAGCATTAACAACATTGCAATGTAAAATAAAATCTAACACGTGTTAGATTTCATTTTAGTTCAAACTCGAGCATATAGAAACATTGTAGAGTGAAAAGTGCTCTTAAGACATTGTATAGACCAAAATAACAACATATATACACAAAATATATCTCTTATAGTCATGTATATTCCTAGTTTGCTTTAGATAAAATAATAGCAAAATGCAATGAAAGAACATTAACTATGACAATCATTATATTTTCTTCTAGATCTTTGTCTAGCACGAAGACAAAAACATAGCAACTTTGCAAGGTGAAATAGATATAGAATGTGATAGAATTACTTCTAACATGAACAAAACCATATTGCCAACAAGAATGTTGCAAAGCAAAATAAATGTTTGATCCTAGATTTATTTCTATTACAAACGCATGGATATTGTCGAAAAAAAACATTGTAAGCTGAAAGAAATCTAGCACGTGCTAGAATTATTTTTAGCACGAACACATTCATATTTCCAAGAAAAACATTTCAAAACCAAAATAAATATAGCACAAGCTAGATTTCCTTCTACCACAAACCACAAACATATTGTCATTAAAATATTGCAAGACAAAGGAAATGAAACCCATGCTAGACTATATTCTATCGCATACAAGAAGATTGCCAACAACAACATTGTATTGTAAAGCAAAAACATAAATGCAATGTCAATAAAGTCATTGGAATAATAATATTTCCTGGGAAATTTGACCTTGCCTTTTAGAGACTATGAACTTTTACTCCATGCCTACATAGACTATTGTTACAATATAAAAAATTTTAAACCTTGAAACGATTAGAAGGCCCTTCATATGGAATATGTTGTCTAAGAATGGGATAGTGTACAAAGATTTCATCCTATTAAAAACACAAGAACGTTGCAAATAACAACACTACAAGGTGAAAGAAATATAATTCATACTATAATTCCTTCTAATGCGAAATTAATCACATAAGAACATTGTAAGGTGAGAAAAATTTACTCAGAATTACATTTACTTATAACAAACATATAAATATCGCCAATGACAACACTACACAACAAAAAAAATCTAGCACAAGCTAGATTTTCTTTTAGCCTAAACAGAAACATGTTAGCATTAATAACATTGCAATGTAAAATAAAATCTAACATGTGTTAGATTTCATTTTAGTGCAAACTCGACCACATAAAAACTTTGTAGAGTGAGAAGTGCTCTTAAGACATTGTATAGACCAAAATAGAAAAATTGCAACATAATCAACATTAACCCTTTTTCCAACATAATAAGTTCCATACTCTACAGGTTCAACCCTTGCTAGCCCAATGATTTGATCATGAATAAGGAGATCAACATAGTCCCCTTTTGCCAAAATTATATTTTCCATTGTAGTTTACATCAATTCTGTAACAACAATTACATTGTAACTTGTAATTAAAAGAAAGAACCGTGTAAAGTGTGACTTTATATTTCCCAAAAAACACACAACTTCCGAAAAAGTAATATAAATGCAAAAATAAAAATATTATGGTAGTCATGTTGTATGTAATGAAAGATTGTCTCCTCAAATGAAAGCTAACAATCAATATCATTCCTTCTACTACAAACATAATCATATTGCTAGAAGCAAAATTACATGGTCAAATAAATCTAGCACATGCTAGATTTCCTTCTAGCACAAACAAAAACACATTGCCAATAACAATATTCTAAGGCGAAGGAAATCCACCACATGCTAAATTTTCTTCTAACGTAAATAGAAGCATATTACTCACAAAAACATTTCAATGTAAAAGATATCTTACACATTCTAGAGTTTATTGTAGCACAAACACAATCACATTGCCAAAAATAACATTGCAGTGTAGAGAATATCTAGCATACGCTCGATTTATTTCTAGCACAAACAAAAGCACATTGGCAACAATAACATTGTAGGGAAAACAAAAGCCAACAAAATCCAACAACTTCTATCACAAACACAATCACATTTCCAATAACAATGTGGCAAGGTAAAATAAATTTAACGCATGCTAGCTTTACATGTAGCATAAATACAAGCATACTACCAATAACAACATTTTATGTCAGAAGAAATCTAGTGCATGCTATATTTCCTTCTAACACAAACAAAAGCACATTACCAAGGTGAAAGAGATCTAACACGTGCTATATTTCCTTCTACAATAAACAACCAAATTGAAAACAACAGCATTGCATAGAAAAAGAAATCTAACAAAACTTCTAGCCCAAACACAAGCACAACATTTCCAATAACATTGCCAAAGTGATGTAAATCTAACACTTGCTAGATTTCCTTTTATCATAAACAACCAAATTGACAACAACACCATTGCAAATCAAAAGAAATCTAGCATAGTTTCTAGCCCAAACACAAGCACATTTCCAATGAAAATATTGCAAGGTGAAAGAAATTTAACGCATATTAGCTTTACATGTGGCACAAATACAATCATACTACCAACAACAACATTGCATCCCAAAAGAAATCTATTGCGTGTTATGTTTATTTTTAAAACAAATGAAAAATGTGTAATGGTGATTATTTGTTGTGAAGACCCATATGAAAAGTGCCGTAATGCTAATAAGAGCAATGCAGCTATTGCAGGATACCCACTCACCTTTCCCTTTATCCTACAAAAAAACTCCGAGGTGCGAAATCCTTTTTCTGTCGAGTGTTTTCTTGTAAGAGGGGAAAGTAATGAATAATTCTTCCCACTAGAATATATTTATTTGGGGAAAACAGGGTGAAAAAAATGAAGCCTCATCACTTCAATATTTGTGTTTCCTTGGGGGGTGGTTGTTCCTCTAATGGTTGATTTCCCGTACTAATTAATGTTTCCTTTAGATGACACATTTTCCTTCCACTAGGTTGTCAACAGGGAGCTTATTATAAGAGAATATTCATCTATTGTGCTCCTTCCAAATTTCCCAAGGATGAAACCTCGAATGAAATTTCAGGTAAGGTTCACCACCTCGTTTTTTGTATAATGCACCCGCCATTTCTTTATTGTTTCTTGTATGCTCTCTCGAATTTGGTTTCTTTATCTAAATATTGAGGCTAATTAGTCCCATAGTGCCTTCATATAGTTACAGGTGTTGAGTAAATGATTAAGCCTCTCTTTTGTGTTTTTGGAGAGGAAATACGAAGAGGAACCTATAAATCCTCTCTTTATAAGTTTGTCCCGAGTTAGGACGTTCCAGTGTAAAATCAATGACATGAAAATTTTAATTTATGGCCAATGTGGCACCACCCATAGTTTTCTCCATGATGGATCATTTGTACCATTATATCCCTCACTAAGATAAGCTTTGACTTCCTTGAGATGTAACTCCACATCTTCTTTTTTCCCCCATTTAAGTTGGTCTTGGTCATAATTGAACATAATTCTTTGTTTTCTTAGTTCCTCTGTTAGATACTGAATAGCCAAGTCATTCTGGGTTGGTCGTCGAAAGATATTAAAATTCCATCGCCTCCATTTGTTATTTTCTAGGCATTGATCCTAGAATTGGTGGAATTCTCTATACTCTCATATTTCTGTGTTTAGTTTGAAGGGATGCCATTCCTCCCTGCATAACTTAGCTTGTTTCTACCACGCATCATCCCAAAAAAGGGCCTCCTTTCATTTTCTGATTTCCCAGAATAATGTTTTTGCATGATACCTCTTTTATTGCCTACTAAATTCCAAATTGCCAACCCCTGAGTGGAACTTGATAACTAGAATAACTTTTTTTGTATGGAAATTAGGTGCATATTTTGATTTCCAAAGCCTTTCCCAAGGTTATGACCCCCCTTTTAACCATCTCCACCATAATTTTGCTCCATTTTCTTTGTTGTTTACCTCTGGATCTTGAAGACCTAGCCTACCTGCATCTTTTGGTTTGCACTCTATTTAAGGCCATTAGCGCTCATTTTCGTTTCACCTCTACCCCTCGCCACAAGAAGTTCCTTTAGATGTCCCAGATCTTTTGTAGTACTCATTTGGGAGAAGGGAGGATAGATAACATGTACCTTGGAATAGCTTGTAGCACTGTGTTTGTTAGAATCAGATGACCAACTAGGTTTAGGGCTTTGACATTCCATTGTTTCACCCTATCCTTAAGGTTTGATACAAATTTTTCCTAATTGGAGTTCTTCTAGGCTTGCACCATTAGAGGGACTTCAAGGTACTTTTGGGGGGATTTAAACATGGAGGGATTTAAACATAATATGCCCTGTTTTTACCTTTGCATGTTTAAATATCTTGCAAATATCTTTTAGATACTCTTTCGGAGATATTACTACATGTAGTAATCCATTTGTATCTATTTTGAAATATTAAGCATTATATTTTGCTAAACGGAATATATTGTTGGACTTTCTCTACGATCTTCCGATCCCGTACCTGAGAATTTCCCCCCATGTTGAATTGAGAAATCAATGAAAGGTAGCATCTGGACAAGAAACAAAGGTGTGTAAGTTAATCAAATATCTCTATGGTATAAAACGGACTCCCAGAGTCTGGTACATAAAATTGATGTGCATTTTGCACAACACGGCTGAAAGGGAAGCCCTTATGATCCTAACCACTACTGCAAAGATCAAGGGGGGATATTTTGATCATCGTTGTGTATGTCGATGACTTAGTAATCACAGATAGTTATGAGAAGAGAATTTTGGCAAGATTTGAAAAGGTCCTTTGACATGATCGATCTTGGTCTATTGCATTATTGTCTTGGTTTGAAGGTGTGACAGACACATCACCGGATATTTGTATATAAAAGAAAACATGCCAAGACACTTATTGAGAAATCCCATATGAATGGTTTTAAGCCCATGCAAACTCCCATGGAACCAAACCTAGTAGGAACCGCACCTCTTATCATTCAAGTGACACATAAGTTACAATGTGGCACACAAATAAGTAAAGTAACATGGAACTGGCACTTTCCCCCATTAATCCAACGCATTCAAAAACATCTGGAGGTGTTGAAAACCATGGAATTCACCTTAGCTCAATGGTGTTCGAATGTGTTGGTGGATAGGGTGGAAAATAAAGGGGTAGATAATCTCCATTTGCTCACCGACGTGATGTGAAAGTTTTCAGAGGGCTAGCTAAAGGAGGAAAGCCAAAGGTTGGTAGAGAGAGATCACTCCATGCCATTAAGGCAGGTTGATAGAGAAGGGGTGGGCCCGAATCAGGACAGTGATCTACCAGTTCATACGAACAAATAATCCTTCATTATGGACATACTTAGGAAACAAGAAGGGGTATATGTATGCAATACAAGGATACAGTTATGGTTAATCATGGGAAGGAGAGGATTTCCCCCATAATAGATTGTTAGTGTGATCGTCTCATTAATAGGAGATGTGGCAAGAGGAGTAGGAAGGTATGAAATCAAGAGGGGAAACATACAAGAGCAAGGTCGAGGTGATTATGATTTTGAACAAATCTCTCACAGGGGAAAATGAGAGGAAGGACATCCATAAGTACACATGAATGAACAACAACATCGCTAGCAGGTCAGAGTTACTAAAAATAGAGAGGGAAAGTACTCAAATATCGGCAAGGCAAGTCTCATCTAGGGTGTCATCTTTAAATCATAGCTAGGGAGTAGGCTTCATCGACATAAGGCAAAACATTGAAAGGTGGTGTAATTGTGAGTTGGTGATAGTAATTTCTATGAGGGAAATTCAGTTATCAAGGAGTGCATGAGTAAAAGCTAGAGTGATGCTAGTAGGCCAAGAGGTAGTTCCCGAGCGGATGCTCAGGGATTTGAGTTCTGCAAATAGACATGCATGGAGGAAGCAGCGGAGGTTGTTGCTAAACAATCACACAAAAGGGAAGGATATAGTGGAAATCTGGGAGAGTGAGGTTCGAAGACATTGTAGGGCTATCTTTGGTGGTAGAATAGAGGAGGAAGGAGATTGGATCATCAACACAGGGAAATCCAAAACATAGATGACTGTGTACCAAAAGACCTTGGAGACCGCATGGCATGTCAAGACTCTAGTGGAAAAGCTGCAAGCAGAGGCAGCAGAATAGAGGAAAAAGAGGCAACTCGAGACAAAAATCGAGTTAAAATCTATAGACCAACACCTAAAAGGAATTGAAGAGGCTCTCAAGGGTTTGGTTAACATAGAGAAATTGCATGTTGGAAGAATTGGGGATCTTAACAAAATGTTCTCAATCTATCTAAATTATATCGATAATGTGGATATATCGATGGGTGTAGAAATAGGAGATTTGGCCCGCTTGAGGAAGTATCGAGTTCGAGAGGCTTGCGCTGTAGGTGGCTGTCCACTGGCAACCCTAGAGGCTCTAGCGACAACCCTTGTGGAGGACCCAACAATGGGGCCAATGACAATAACAACTCCAAGAAAATAATATTGTGTTAATTGATCATGGCATCGACCAATCTTTTGTTTAGTTCTGTGTTATGTTTATATAGGTAGTATTGTAGTTATTTTGTCAAGTTTAGGTCTGAAGATCAAAGCTACATAGCTATTCAGATAGGGATACCTACATATAGTAGTAGTGGGAAGGGGAACTTTTTTGAACTATATAAGGGAAAGTAAAGACATAAAAATCTAATGGCATGCCTGGTTAAATGTGTGAGAAAGAGCATCTTCTTCTACAACTGGTTTGGTAAACCAGCTACTATTTTTGTATTGTATGTTTATTTAGTAATATATTGAAACTTTACTAACTTACAAAAAAGTTATCTTATTATCTTTCCCTTTAATATATTGTCCATTAAAAATATACGCTACATATTAAAAGATATTAAACTCTTAGAAACTTAATCTTTATTATAAATATGAAATATTTGATATCATAAACATAAAATTTTATGTAAATAAATTAAAAAAATATATATTGTGTATTAAAATATATTGAATCTCGATATATTTTTTACTATTTTTTACCACTCGTTGTTGTGGAAAGAAATTGATTAGTAATTTGTTACCATTTAACCTTAAAATTTTAATTATCAAGTCAACCATAATGGGTTAATCGGGTTATCTCCCTTTTAGTATTTCTTCTTCAACGGAGACATTTTTTGTATTAAGAATACAAAATTTAAAAATAATTAAATTTTATTACTGAGTCACTATATGGGGCCTATCTTTACCTTTCAGCTGTTTTGTATTAAAAAATATAAGAATTTACCAAAATATTTGTTTACGAGGTGTTTTGGAAATTTGATCTCTCTTTCAGGCCCAAAAGGTTTCAAATGGATTTCTCTAATGCAAGTGAGGACTAGCTTCATTTCGAGATAAGGTTTCCAAGGTGTGAATATGTGAGGAGTGTTTACCATTCCACCATCACTGTTGTTATTGCAGAGGAAGATGTTTCTCTACTCCTTTACTATTTCCATTCTCATCCTCTTTTTAAGTGTTTTAAGTAAAATCAGATAAACAAAACAATAAAACTAACTGGGTACAGTGGCACACAGAGTGAATTCCAAACAAATGACCATATTTCAGCACTCTTTTCACTTGTAATAGAAGATTGTCTCAGTGTTGAAATGTTGTTAACTCAAACTATTTAGTAATTCAGTTTTCATCGCCAATTTAATAAGTGCATTATATTTGTAATTCCTCATACAAGTAAATACAAGTGAATTTAGATTGTGGATACCTTATTAACCAACTTTGGAATTCAAAAGTCATAGGTATTAGATATGTTGTGGCTCTTAAAATAGAAAATTTAAACAGTAAAGATATATAAAGTTTCAGGAAAAAATAATAACCATTCTATTCAAATAATTATCCCTGGAATTAGTAAGCTCAATTGTTTTGAAGATCATTGGCAACAATAAACTCTTCAAACCCCCTTTATTTGGGTAAATAAAACGTGCAATTGAGACCACATATGTAATTAACCATTTAACTATGATTAATTGGTATTTCCTGATCGACATTTATAAACATTTATCAAATACCATCACACAAATGGCATGGTTAATATCAGCAAAAGACACGGTTATTAGTGCAGCAACGATGAAGCATTTGGCACACGAACAATACAACAATACAACAGCTAGATATAGTATTTGAAAATTAAAAATAGGAGATACTAGAATTTGATATGTGATATCAAATTCCGAGTATCCTGTGTACCCCTTAAGACTGTCGTGCTTTGTAAATAGGTCACCATAGGTTTTGACTGAGCTTGATGATGAGTGGATCCTATGTACTGTTTGACCACTGATGAAGTAGACTGAGGTCTCATAGGGTGGTGATTCTGCTTTGAGTTGGATGAAATGAGTCTTAAAAATGATTTTTTATTGTCTTTTGGAGTGCCTTAGGCTGACTGTAAATCTACTAGCATGAGTTTCATTTTACAGAGGAAGAGCTCTCATATAAAAAGTGCTACACATCAAAATCATGGTAGATGATAAGGGATGATAGGGAGCCTCTAGAATCTCTAAACAAACAGTATCCATCCCTGATCTCATGACTAACATGGCAAAAGAGTATTCTCTTCTGATTCAGTTTCATTCAAGCAAAGTCTACAGATCCTATTTTTCCTGTCAATATAGTATTTTCCATTGGTTTTAATCTGATGTGAACATATCTAAAACTCGCACATAGGAAATCTCAACCCATGCATGATGTGAAGCTGTAAGAAGCCAGGGTGGAGAATCATCTCGATTCTCATCTTCGATACACAGAAAGTGTCCATGGTTCAGGTGAGTCTTGCATGCCAACTCTCTAGGAGGAATGATTCACATGATGTGAAAATAGTGACAGCAACGTAATGTTATGATTCGGCACATACCTAATAAAACAAACAGAAAGCCTAAACACATACCTATTTTAGGCAAAAACTATGGAAGATCGGCCTCACAGAAAAAAAATGGAATTAAATGCAGAGCTTATAAAACAGAGCATTTATCAACCAGAATTAAGACATCACATCTGTAAAATGCTAGTCATTGTACAATTGTTCCTTGCTTAAAAAAGTACCATACGAGTATTCCAAACAAAAACTGTGGGGATTTTTGTTCTATATCAATAACATTGTCTAGTCCAATTGTCGAAAATACTACTTGGTTTTGTCCTAAGCTATGTGGCCTCAACTAAACAGGTCATCAAGAGAAAAATGTTGGACTTATGGTTGAATCAACCTTCACAACAGAGGCACAATGAATTATTTCATTCCACTTATGTCTCGATTTGTAGATGGAAATGCAGTTTGTATGGAGAACTAGTGTAGTAAGGGTATCTCAGATGCCGAGCTTTGTCTATCTCATGATAGCTACAATGGTCATAGAGACAAACTATGAACAGTGGAACTGACAAAGACACAGTTTGAAAGAAACCAAGGGATCGGGCCTATGATTTTGTGAAAAAATAAGACAGTTACAATTTTTGTAATAAAGGAAGTAGCCTTCTAAAATTTTGACCTATGATGGAACTTGGTTGTGATCCTACATTGATTTTCCTTACATTAATCTTGTATCATGAAACATGATTGACATGACATCCTAATGACGACTAAAAATCATTAATTATTATGAGCTTGCAACTACAAGTGGAAACAAGAATCAACAAAGGAACAACAATTCTAGGCCAAAATAAAACCTCTCAATGATCTGTTAGTAAAGGAAATCGTCACACCTTTGATAAGAAGTAAACCTCACCTAAGACCTTCAATCATGAAGGTCATCTAGAAGAAGTGCATAGAACTCTAACCAATTCTCTATCAATCCTTGTGAAAAATAGAAGCAAGTATATAAGCAAAATAAGCAAAATAACATGATATATTGATTGCATTAAATCAGGATTTTGTGAAGAATGGTTCTAGATATATGAATGCCCGATGAGAAATTCTCCTTGCCATCATGAATTGTGTAATTTGATGCAATGAAAGATGATACAACTAGGACTATGATGAATGAGACCTTTTCTGAAGTTGTTGCCTCATCTGACTTCAAGAAAGGCTTACGAGGGAGCCATAAAATCTTCAATGACTGTTCTTGTCCGATGATTCCTGATGAAAGGCATGTCTTGATAACTAAATTTGATATAAGTTGCATGATTATGACTGGATAATTCTAGCACATGGACCATATCATTAAGAGAATGTTGCATATAGATCAATGCTTATGTTTTAAGTAAGCTTACCTTTTAAACATTGTGAGGGAGATGTGATGTTATAATATGATGTCTAATGACTCTTGTTACCTAAGAAGCAGTATGATTAGCTGACTCTCATGCATACATGAATAACAGAGTGCTGATAGCTTGATGGATATACTCCGAACAAGAATTATTTTCTGATGTTCAGAGGAAGATATGATCTGACAGATAATGATTCCCCAAATTATCTGACTTCCAAACTTTCAAACTAAGTGCACTTGTCAGTGCCTACTCAATACTATTATTACTGCCACCCACTGATGCTTAGCAATAAACAAATATTAATTTAGAGAGAAGGGATCTATGAATAGGTTGGGATAGAAAGCTAAATAGGCTTGATTATGGTGAAAAACTGCATGGTTAAGTGTACTTTGAGCCAAGAAGCCTTGCAATGGTGATTTGACCTTCCTCTGAAGTCTTCGTTACTAGGTATAAGCCTTATAGGTGACAATTGATGCCATGTGATTTCATTTTACTATATTCAATGCCACTTCTTCACCCTATCACCTTATGCAATGAGCAAATGAGGAATTTGTGATTATGACCAATGCTCATGGGAGATGGGTCACATTGGATAGCTTTATATTCTAGAAAATTCCCTTGAGTCAATGAGTGCATGAAAAATTGTTCATTATGACTAATACTAATGGGAGGTGGGTTGTGCAGAATGACTTAATATTCTTGCAAGCTCATTGTAACCTGATACAATGAATAGATGAGAAATTGGTCCTTATGATTAATGGACCTTAAAAAAAAAATTTGTATCATTACTTGGGTCAAACTTATCAGTCCATTCATCACTACAATTACACAATATTAGAAACTTATAAACACCTAAAGCCTCTAAGAAAAGAATATGGTGTAAACTCACTAACTCGAGAAGACAATGATACTAGAGGCGGTCATCAAAAATATGATGTAACATCCAATGGGAAAATATGTTTTACACGAAATCAAATGCAGCCAGAGTATTTTCTAATGTTAGAACCTTGGAAAATTATGGAAGACGTACTCGTTCATTTTTATTAAAGGTAAAAATACTGATCGTAATATAGTGTAAGGCAATTCCAAATATCTCTTAATTGGAGACACAATACACTTTCTATTAATATGTGTCCAAAGGTAAACAACTACATTCATAAATGAAAGAAGGAATTCTATGATCTATTCAATACTTCCTAAAAACTATAACCCATTCCAAAAATTAAAAAATTATATTTCATCTAAGGATACTAAAAAGAAAATGGAAGAAATAGGTGAGTGAACTGACGAAAAAAATTAAAACAGGTTCCCAATAAGGTATTTTCAAATGGAATCTACGCAAGTTCATTCGTATTCTCAAAGTATACAAAGACATGAAAACTTTCTAGTTATGATAAATAAACAGCTTTCAACTATTTGAATCACGGTACAATCACTACCTTGACTCCTTCAAAGGGAACTCACTACTCAAATGGATTTGGTTAGCACTCCCTAAATACAATTGTGGGAAGATTTTCTAGTTCAATCCTAAAAGATCCTATATCATGGAATCTGATAGTCCTACTATTTTTTATGCCTACGATCTGAATTTATTCCTCAAGCCGGATGGGATAAGGAAGTCTCATCCTTTTACTGTCAATATTCATCTAGAAGACAAATTTATTGACATAGGTCATGGATATTCCTTGGTACACAAACAAAGAGTATGTTATAAACACACAATTATTGAAGCTTTAAGTCAAACAAATCCATTTCCACCTATAGATAGCTCTATTGTTGACAATAACAAAGTTGGACAGCCCCAGAAGATTGATTAAACCTATAAACCGTCAATGACATATACAACTACAGCGCTGAGAATGAAAACGATGTCAAGAAAATCATTGATGAAGAATACAGACTTGACCAAATAAAAAAATTCTCTCTGGACCACATCAAATGCAAATATGTTCTCTTCTCCATGAACATGTGGACAATCATTCATGCACTAGATTTTTAAAAGGAAATGTAGACAACAAACCTCTAACAAATCCACATGAAGTCAATGCTGAGGGAAAATTTTGGGGCCTGGAAAAGGTGCACTCACAGGGATTAAATCACAGTGAAGATTGTGGATACCTTATTAACCAACTTTGGAATTCAAAAGTCATAGGCAGTAGATATGCTGTGGCTCTTAAAACAGAAAATTCAAACAGTAAAAATATATAAAGTTTCAGGAAAAAATAATAAGCATTCTATCCAAATAATTATCCCTGGAATTGAAGATCGTTGGCAACAATAAACTCTTCAAACCCCCTTTATTTGGGTAAAGAAAATGTGCAATTGAGACCACACATGTAATTAACCATTTAACTATGCTTAATTGGTATTTCCCGATCAACATTTATAAACATTTATCGAATACCATCACACAAATGGAATGGTTAATACCAGCAAAAGGCACGACTATTAGTGCAACAACGATGAAGCATTTGGCACATGAACAATACAACAATGCAGCAGCTAGATATAGTATTTAAAAATGAAAAATAGGAGATACTAGAATTTGATATGTCATATCAAATTCCCAGTACCCTGTGTACCCCTTAGGATTGTCATGCTTTGTAAATGGGTCACCATAGGTTTTGACTGAGCCTAATGATGAGTGGATCCTATGTACTGTTTGACCACATATGAAGCAGCCTGAGGTTTCATAGGGTGGTGATTCCGCTTTGAGTTGGATGAAATGAGTCTTAAAAATGATTTTTGATTGTCTTTTGGAGTGGCTTACGCTGACTGTAAATCTACTAGCATGAGTTTCATTTTACGAAGGAAGAGCTCTCATATAAAAAGTGCTACACATCACAATCATGGTAGCTAATGAGGGAGTACAGGGAGCCTCTAAAATATCTAAACAAACAGTATCCATCCTTGATCTCATGACTGACATGGCAAAAGAGTATTCTCTTCTGATTCAGTTTCATTCAAGCAAATTCTACAGATCCTATTTTTCCTGTCAATCTAGTATTTTCCCTTGGTTTTAATCTGGGATGTAAACACATCTGAAACTGGCACATAGGAAATCTCAACCCATGTTGTTAACACTCAGGTTTTTCCCTGCTTCCTAAAGGGAATACGGTCGAGGTAACCACTGACCAATCTTTTAGCTATAGGTCCTAGCCTACCTGTAACCAGAGAGGGCTTTCTCTTTATAATTTAGCTTTGTTGATTGATGATTTTAGGCTAGTTATGGTGTGCTGTTTTGTTTGAGTTTGGTGGGTTGGTGAATCCAGACAGAGCTAAAATATAGATCATGGAACAGTTTGGTCCATTGGGAAATGGAGTTGAGGTATTGTGCTGCTGAAGTATGTTTATGAAGGCAGAGTGTTGCTGCAGAGCCAGATAGGCATATGTGAAGAAATTTACTAATTTTTTGATGGAGTTATGGAATTACTGAGTGAAAGGAAACTAAGAATCTTTCACTATGCTAACAAAGGGGAAAATGAAAGTATTGCTTAAGAGCAGTTAAGAATTCTTAAACAATATTCACAATGATAGAATTAGTTTAGACATGAGCAATCAAGAATTCATATCCATGGCTAATCCAGAAGAAAACATATTTAGAAATAGATATTGAGCATAGGGTGTTCACAACAAATCCTAGGCTATTCTTTTTCTCTACTTTACTATGATCATGAAAACATAAGAATTATGGAATACACAGAAAACACATACATAGTTCAGAAAAACTCATTGCTCCAGTAAATGACATAGGAATTCTGCAACATAACAGAGCTATTCATTTCCATCTTCAGACCGCATAGGAACTAGAAATCTCCATCAGTAATTTGTATTATCAAAATGTCTCAAATATACAATAGAGCTCTTCAGAAATAGTTTCACTACAACCGACCCTCAATACGTTATCTGAGGGGATATATATACAAAATAGGATACAAAATATCTCAATGGTGAGTTATTGTGCAATAAATTGCACCACCAACTCTCTTACAAAAAGTAAATGAAAACCATAACTAGAACATTTAATGCTGAGATGGCAGCTATCTTTCTGTCAGACAACTTTTGACTTTATGGCTCAGGAAAGTGGGCTGTAGCTGTGCCTTTAACTCTGCGTTAATTGAGCCTACTGGTTGGGTGCGTTGGTGAGTCACTTGTATGGATGCTCCCTGTGATACCTGTGTGCTGATGTGTCTGCTGAACTGTACCATGACCAAGACTTGATTTTTCTCAAAAAGGAATAACATAGTGGCATTATCTAGGCAGAATTTCCAGCATTGCTTGCCACCAATCAGCTGGAGGTAGCTGATGCCTCCTTATTTTCACCAGTGTTTAATCTGCCTCTATATATCTATAGAAGTTTGGAGGCACCTCAAACAGATGATTTATCTCATGTTCAATAAAAAACAAATTTTCTAACTTGTCATACAGAGACTGCCCAGAGGGAGGCCCTGCTTCTTCTGTGGAGCTGCTGGATGTTGTTATTTGATTTTCAACATAATTATTGATCCTTTTCATATACTCATTATATGATAGCAGTTTTCCTGTGCCAATCACTAGGCTTGGCAGTCCTTTATCCTGTAATATTGTCATTTTCGCCCTGAATTCATCAATTTCTGCTTTCATTTCCTGACATTTTCTCTCCAGAGTTTGAGTGAAGTTCCTCAAGGTCAACACTTTCTTAGCTGTCAGGATTGTATATGTTCTGTTTCTTATCTCTAGAGTTGCCAACTCCTCCCTAGTGCGGTTATTGAGGAAGTGTATCATTTTATTGGCCTGCTCAGGCATGATTCCCAGTGCTGTTCTAGCTCTTTGTATCTCCACATGAGCCATGCCTATTAGTTCTACTTGCTCATATACTTCCTGGATTGACCTCCATTGGTCCTGTATTGATTGGCCAATTTTGGCCCAAATTATCTTCTTTATTTCTGCTAAGGTATTGCCCAGGAGAAATTCATTTTCCAAACTTTTTACTTTGGCCTCTAAGGCCTTTATTTCTCTTTGTTTTTCTGCTACTGTCATCTTAGATTTATCATAGTTGGTCTCCAGCTTGGCCAGTCTATCCTTGGCTTCATTTATTTCTTTTACTTGAGTCTCAAGCTCTTTGACAGCTTTCATCAAGTCCTCCATGCTCATGCTGGATTCTGTTGTTGCTGTTGCTTCTGCTATTTCTCCTTTTGCATATGTAGCTGTGGTTGGCACTGGAATGGCAGGAGGGGTTGTTGCTGCTTATGTAGGAGGGGCAGGTCCAAGAGTTGTAGATGTTTGAGGGGGCTAGGAGGCTAAATCCCCCTGCTTGTCCTGCAATGCCTTCTCTAGTTCTGCTTCCATTTTCAATATTCTTTGATTCATCACTAGAAGCAGCTCCATGGCATCATCTACTTGCTTTTCTTGTGCAAGTTCTGCTATTTGAGGGTGAATGGTAGGAGGCAATTTTTCCTGCTTTCTTAGTGCAGCAATGTCATCCTCTTTTTTCTTCATGAGGGCCCTAACACCCTTTGGATCCTTTGGGTCATGTCCCAAATCAATGATTATGTCTTCCAAAGTCTTTATTCTGTTGTCCTTTGCAGAGGAAGACAACCTTTCCAAATCAAGTTGTGTATTTGTGTTCTTCAGGGCTTCTTTTAGCTGATGGGCCAGCATGGCCCTGTCTGCAAGTGTTGCATACACCATTTCCCCAGTCTGTTTGTTCAGCTCAATCCGATCCATGGGGTGTATGTCTTAAGAAAAGACCTCCAAGTTTGTTCTATAGTAATCTGCAGAGGTTTTGGGATGTGGGACTTTAGGCTTTAAATGAGTAAAAATCATTTTTTCCTCTTTAAGATCATAGGCACCCATCAATCTTTGTTTTTTGGCTGGAGTTTTCTTCAAGAATGGATCATAGAGCTGCACTCTCAACAATTCATTATGTGCCTTGATCTCTATGAAGCATTCTTTGATTGCAGCTGGTTTCTTGCCCTGCTGTCTTGAGGAGGATACCTTTGTGCCTTGCTGTATGGCTTGTTCTAGCTGAAATGAGCTAGTGGCAGTCTGTTGGCTTGATTCCCTCTCTCTGCTATGGATTTCTGGCTTTCCTCACTGATATCTCCCTCCTCTATTTCAGGGTCAATCCTTGGCCTCTTGGCTTCTGGTTGCTATGTTGACCCTGTTAGAGGTGTGACCTCCTCTCTGTCTCTCTTTCTTCCTCTCTCTTCATTGAGAGGAGTTTGCAGAACTGGGATTTGGGGTGGTCCAGTTTGTTATGAAGAGGCTTGCCCTTGAGTCTGATCCTTTGAGGTGCTGGGCTACCCTGTCTCTATCTGTTGTTATTCATCCATTATTTCTTTGCCCTTTGCTGTAGTGGTTGTTGCAGGAGCTTTCTGGGTGTTCTGTGCAGCTGGAGCAGTAGAAGTGCCTTCTCCTACTTCGACTGGTTGTTTGAACAAGACCTGTTGACAAGAATCCAAGTCAAGAGTTTTTTCTAAATCTTTCACAGTCGCTCCATTTTTTCTTCCTGAGTCAATTCGTCTACTATTGATTCAGGTACCCATTCATCTTGGTTGGAAAAGTGTTGTATTTGTGGGTATGGGCAATGCTTATAGGCTAGCAGCCTATACTTGACCCTCCTAACATTGATGAAACCTTTAGGGTCATAAGGAACCCACTAGACGCTTCTTTTGAGTTTGAGCTGTTGCCCCAGTATTTGATCAGCTTCTTGCCAACCATCTTTCTTATTCATGACAAATGGGCCTAGGTGGTCTTTGAACTTTAGGTTGGCTTTCTTCTTGGCACTGTGGAAGTGTGTAAGGTTAGAGTTTATGAGTTGTCTATAGTATTCCAGGGCAAACAACCTCGTAGGCAGATATTTTAGGAGCCTGTAGGGACAAAGCTCACAACCATAGATTCTGATAACTGTGTGATTTTGGTACAAGTACCAATAACCTATTTTGTAACTCCTGGACAACTGCAAGATTTTCTGCATATCTTTGGACAATCTGGCAGGAGGAGTCCTCTTTAAGAGGCATGTGACTGGATATACAAACTGGTCAATAAATTCACAGTATGAATAAGGGGAATTCTGGACTTGGTGGAAGACTGAAGACCAGAAGATAACAGACCTCCTCTCACCGTGTGAGTTTAGCTTCTTGATTGGGCACTGGAAGTAATCTATTTGATAATACATGAACAAGTGATAGATGTATGATGAATACTTAAATATTGCCTCCCTATTCAACCTTGACAATTGGTCATGCATCTTAATGGCAATATACTTTGCATAATTGTACTTCATAGCAGGGGGTTTCTCAAGGCTATATGCAGACAACATGACCAGCACAGTTTCATCAACATGCTCATTTGTGGTGAACCCCAGCATAGAGGTTAACATATCCACCAGCAGCTTGCCTACCTCATTGAAATTTGCATATGAAAAAGGAGGTGGCCCAGAAGGTTGGCAGTTTGCCTTCATGAAATTTTTGGCTACTGCAGCAATGTATGTGCTAGAGAGCTTGGAGCCCTCATCCAGCAAGTACTTAATGGAGAATGGCTATAGCAGCTGGGTTTGCTTGTAGTTCAACATTTGATTGATGGAATCTGGTGTTATGTAGAAGAGGATGCTCCCAGATGGAGACTTTACAACTCTGAGCTTCTAGTCATAGTTTTCTGCACAGAGGTGAACGACTTCAGGGAAAATATTCACAGATGGTAGGAAGTAGGTGGGCAAATTGGATTCCCAGATGCCATACATGTCACTATTGTCTAAGTGACTGTTCATGAGCTGGCAGAAGGTCTGTAAGTGGTTCCTCTCTACCACAAAGTCTGTAATGAGGAAATCACTGTCTACCAGTGGCATAGCTTCCAGTTCTTTATTTGGTGGATTTACAGGAGCTACATCTAGTGCAGATGGAGTGGCCATGTCTGGTTTCAACTTGGATGTTTTACTTGACTTAAAGGCTGAGGAATGCCTGCTAAATTCTATTTGGCAGTGAGCAGCTTGCAAGTATAAGGTAAGTTTTACAGGTTTTATCAACTGTGGGGCACTCTTTTTTGAAGAACCAGAGTGTGTTTGAGCTAATTAGCTGGTTTTGCAACGGAATTTTGTTATAACAGGATTGAGGGAACTGCTATATTTGTTTTTAGCTGGTATCTCGGCTTCTCCGATTTCTTTTATGGTGAATTTGTGGAAGGGAAAGGGTTTCTTCTAGAGTTTTTTCGCGTAGGGGTTTTACCAGGTTCTTAAGTATTCTTAGTGGACAATTTAGCAGTGAGGATTTTTAGCAGAGTTCTTTTGCAGGAAATTAGGAGAACAAATAGGAGAACTGTGCGTAAAGAAGGTCACCTGCGGCAAATACCTGGTTTTTATGGCGTAGGAGGCGTCGAACTGGACTAATTGCAGGCACTTGGGTCGACGATGAGGGTGGCAGTAACTTTGGCGGGCGAAATTTGGATTTCGGCCATTGAACGTCGTTTTCGCATGCAGAGGAGCTCCGGAAACAACGAATAAGAATGAAGAATAACGGCTAATTCGCGTCTTTTTATGCATTTTTGGCCCTTTAGCGCCTTTTTGGTGGTGACGTCATGCTGACGTCATCATGGGCCCGGGTACGGTAGGGTGACGTGGCAGCTGACGTGGGTACCCAGGTGGCAGTGACACGATGGCAGGGTGGACAGGCAGACAGGCGACGTGGATATGACGTGGAGGCACGGTGGCGTAATAGGCAGGGTGATGTCACGCTGACGGGGTTGTGACGTTAGCACGGGGGACGGGGCGGTAAGTGGTTTCCCCGGAGGGCCTAAGGGTGGTAAGTGGTTTCAGGGGGGGGGCTCCGAACACTACGGGAGGCGGCGCGTGGCGGGGTACAGCGCAATACCGCCAATCCCCGATGCAAAAGGGGCGATTTCTACACAAAAATGACCGCCCACCGTTGGATGGGCGGGGTCGGTGATCGGGCGGTGGGCAGTGAACCTGATGTGACGGCATATTAATCAGAGGGGGACCCGCCTGTTTATTTAATATATTTAAATAAATTAAGCGCGGGGGGGTAAAAAACATTAGAATTTAGGTTTGTGGGTTAATTGGCGCCGATTTTATAATGTTTTAATTAAAAATCATTATAATAGATGTGTTTTGGGTGGAAAAATGGGGTAAAGGGGTTAATGAGGGTGGGGTTTTGGAATTTTTGATATTTAACCATAGTTTTTTGATAAAAACCATAGTTTAGGGACAAAGGGGTTAATACCAACCCCTGATAGGTTAATATTTCCCAAGGGAGGGTTATATAGCTATAGTGCTAGGGGGAGGGTATTTATACATGTTTTCTTGGAGATTTCATAGATCCTAATAGGATTAGGGAAGGGGGGTAGTTAGGGAGTTAAATAATCCATTAGTGGTTAATATGACCTTGAGAAGTGAGTGAAGGGGTATGGCTAAGTTCTAAGAGGTAAAAGTTAGGAATTGAAGATAAATGAAATGATAAGAAAGATTGTTTACACAAAAAATGTGGCTTCTTTTCTTGATTAAACTTCATGGTTTGACCCAGTAGCTTGTCATGAACTGAAGTGGAACTGGACACTTAAGCAGATCTCAAGGTCCTTGGGGGTGTTAGTGAATGATGTTTGGGGAAAATAGGGGAAATTAGACATGTGTTACACAGTAATTTGTCACCGTTTGTCACCGTCCCTGTTACCCCTCTCCCACATCTTGGAGGACACATTTCGAGACTTGTGAGAAGTGACAAGACTTGAAACCACTTGCATTATTCACCTCTAAACATGAGATTCATATGCCCTTAAGACATCTCCTGCTCATTGCCCTTAAAAACAACCCTTTTTGCATTAGCGCTGGTACCCTGTGTTATGCCCGTGCCAATGGGGAAAATCCTAATGAAAGGGCGCGCCATTAGCACTCTGTCCCAGAGTCGCAATCGTGCCAACCATTTTGGGCAAAGTTTTGAACTAATCAAACCTCCGAAGGTTCTGTCCAACTCATTCACCAACTGACTCCAAGTTAA
>APFE030585795.1:2605-39612 GCA_000404065.3 Pinus taeda | reverse complement strand
TGCATTGATGGGTTGCATCTTTGGTTTCTTAGAGAGATCATTTGAATCAAAAATTTCTTCTAAAGGAGCAAGACCTGTGGGCAAGAAATTATCTTTTAGTTGAATTACTTCAGTTTCTTCTTCATTAATTTCATCAAGATCTGTGACTTTTAGCTTCTGTAAATTGGCAGAGTCAAAGGTTGTAGGATGTAATATCATATCTGCTGTTTCAGTTGATATACTTGTGTTTAGTTCATCTTTTTGGTTTTGATCATCCCTAATGCTTGTGTCAATGTTTAAGTTTGAGAATTCCTCCTTCATGGTCAAAAAATTGTTTATCTGAGTATCATTCTCAAATACCTGCCAATTATCTACATTGTCTGGGATAGAAGGCCTGTGTTTAATCTCAGCAGTGAACTGGTGGTTAGGCCCAGAAGGAAGTTTACAGGTGCTTGCAAAGGTTGCCAAACTGTGAGCATGCAAGTTGTGGTTCCTGGGTATTTTGGTGAGCTGATACTCTAGGAAGTTGTTGAGCAAATCTGTCACTACTAAACTATAAGACCTCAACCTGGGATCATTTGTGACAAAATTTCCCTTTATTTGTTGGATAATTAGGTATGAATCCCCCAATATGGAGACCTTCGTCACTCCTAGACTCTTAATCAGTTTGAGACCTAGTAAAAGAGCCTCATATTCAACCATGTTATTTGTACATCTGAAATTAAGCCTATATGCATGACCTAGAGCATGGTCATTTTGAGTATTGTGTATCCATACCCCTGCTCCTGCTCCTAGCTTATTTACTGAACCATCAAATTCTCAATACCACAAGGTTTCTTGGTAAATGTTTTCTTCAATGGATTTACAGATTTGTTCAGTGGGCAAGTCTAGTTTTTGTGATTCTTGTGACCCATCAACAAACTCTGTTGTTTTGATTACATCAATGATCTTTTGATCTGAAACCGTGGATTGTTGATTCATATGCCTAGTTTCCTTTGTTTCTAGGAGCTTGACCTCAGTTTTGGGACATATATCAGCATTGTATAGTATGAAAGAGTCCATGTCTGAATGGATGGAGTAGATTGGGAAGTTTTGGGGCTTGTCCTGACTGCTGACCACATATTTCATGAGTGTTTCTCGGTACAGTCTCTTTTGCTAGCCAAAGACTGAAATTGTGGCATATGACATGTCTAGTTGCAGAGATCCTTGGAATTTGGAACCCCATGATCTTGATAAGAGAATACCATATTTGGGTGGAATGTCAGCCACTAATACATCCATTAGAATTGTTTTGGATGGATATTGGATTAGGGATACACAGAGGTCTTTGATCAGGCCTAAACATCTTACCTGGCTGGAATCAAATGAAAACAAATCTTTATAGGGTCCGGTGATATCTAATCCAAGTTTTTCCATTACTGATTTGGGCATTAGGTTATGAGAGGCACCTGAGTCAAACATGGCATTGTGTAATACTTTGTCATGGGTTTAGGCTTACATAAAATGGAGGAGTCCCTCCATCCACTGATTTTCCATTGACTTCTGAGCCAAAAATCAACTCTGGTTGGTCATCCAGAATGTTAATTGCATCCCTATTTTCTGGCACTTGCAATGATCTATTGATTTGTTGTCTGAAGACCTCATGTTTGGCCAATTCAGAAAAGAGGAATTGAAATTTTCAGTTTGCCAATTTCTGTTTCAAGATTGAAAGGTTTTTCCATCTGAATTTTTACATTGTGAGCAACAAAATTTTCTTTTCTTTTGCTGAATTTTGGGTGACCATGTCCTGATCAGGTATACTGTTTTGGGGTATGCTTGGTTTGGCTCTGTATTCCAGAGGTCTGCCCAAGATTTCTGTTGGGAGAAGAGGTGTGGGTGTAGTTTTTACTGGAGGCTGTATATCAGAGACATCTTCCACTGTGACCTCTCTTTGGAGTTTTTTATCTAAGGACTCTGTTAAGATAGATTTGTCATTGGATTTCTTGGGCATTTCTTTGATTGTTTGTTTGGTATTCTCAGGTACATCTATGGTTCTACTTCTTAACTTGTATTGTTTGTGTACTTCATAGACTGCTGTGTCATACCCTTCTCTGAAATCAAATGACTCACCAGATTTTTCTTGGAATTGCTTGCATTCTTGGGCTTGTTGATCATCTTGTGTTAAGAATACTTGTTCACTATCCAAACCCATTAGATTGATGCGGGGATCTTCTATTTGTTCACTAGTGTTTGAGGCCTCTATATAATTTTCTTGAAATGGAGGTCTGATGTTCTGATCAGGACTAGTTCTCCCAGCATTTGGGTTTTGGTTTTTTCTAAAATTGGGATTCCTAGTAGTGTTGCTTGTTTGCCCTTCCCAGGAGGATGTTATATTCTTAGTGGGATACAAAAAGTACTCTACAAAAGTAATTTGTGTTGGTTAAGCATATGTTCATATTTTTTCAACTTGAGAGGCATCACTAAAGGCTTAAGGCTTGTGATCTCATGCCTCAATAATCTCCAAGGCCCCAATACTAGTTTGTGGTGCACAATACCTTCAAATAATGTTTTTGTTTCTAGTAAAAATCCAAATATCCCATATAGAGGTCAAATATGTGTTGGTTATATTCATCTGGAAGACAAAGCTATTGACATATGTGATCGATATTACTTGGTAGACAAACAAAGAGTATGTTATAAACACACCATTATTGAAGCTTTAAGTCAAACAAATCCAATTCCACCTATAGATAGCTCTATTGTTGACAATAACAAAGTTGGACAACCCCAGAAGATTGATTAAACCTGTAAACCGTCAATGACATATACAACTACAGTGCTGAGAATGAAAACGATGTCAAGAAAATCATTGATGAAGAATACCTGCTTGACCAAATAAAAAATTTCTCTTTGGACCACATCAAATGCAAATATGTTCTCTTCTCCATGAACATGTGGACAATCATTCATGCACTAAATTTTTAGAAGGAAATGTAGACAACAAACCTCTAACAAATCGACATGAAGTCAGTGCTGAGGGACAATTTTGCGGCCTGGAAAAGGTGCACTCACAGGGATTAAATCACAGTGAAGAGAGGCTCCTTCATTGTTCCAAAAGAAGGTTCTTCATCACAACAAGGAGGCTTCCATGCACTGTCAAAGGAAGCTCCAAAAGAGCCCTAGTTACAGTTTCTATTCACAGCTAAGACACAATCAAAGGGACCTTAAACGAACCCCTAATTCACAATAAGAAAGAGACTCAATACATAGTCCTAAAGGATGTGTTTCAGGTGTTGTTCCGGTAACGAGACCTAGCACGTCTTAGTATTTCAGTGGCAACATGATGATGATAGCATTGTGATTGAAACTATTCCTGAGGACTGTTTATAAGGTTGGTAACCTACAGTCATATTATATTAATGAAATCTGTCCTAGACCAAAGTTCAAATCAGTACACTGAGATTGAGTCAAGTCCTTGTACGACTTATACTACTGCATTGATAGTATTTGTTGACTGAAGATCAGAGGCGAGACTTGCTGCTAGGCTAGACCACAGGACATAGCAAGCAGCAAAGGTATTAACCTGAAAGCGTGACAATGGTCATGGATTGGTAACTGACAACAAAAAATAAATTCAAATCGCTTCAGTCCAATCCTAAAAAAAAACTTATTTTAGGCAAACAAATTGCAACTAACCAACCAATGTGAAATGAATTTTCAATGAAATTATCAAATGTACTACACAAATTGATGTGATATATATACGAAAAACATAGCATTTATCAACCAAAATTAAGACATCACGTCTGTATAATGGGAGTCATTGCACAATTGTTCTCTGTTTAAAAAATGAGTACAATGAGAAGTACTTGTATTTTTCATGAACTCTAGCTTCGAAAAGAGGAAAATCTGAACCCTGCTTGTAAATTTCAACAGTTGTTCTTCTGAAAATCACACAAAATCGTGCATGGAATTAAGTTTAACAGTGCAGTTGTGGTGGGATCAAACCTGAGATCAGAACTTCTCTATTTATACTTAGTGATGATCTAATCACATCAGATGATGGGGAGGGGTAAACACTTAGTTTATTATGAGAAACTTTATTCTTACTAACTATTTTCAGTTACTTCAACAACCTACATTTACTCACAAAATCATGCATGTATTTGCTAACAAAATATTGCAGTAGATGCAGGTTGGTATTTGGAATGGAATTGTAAGTAAAATTTCCATTTGAATGCATAAAAATCTTATTTTTTTATTTTTTTATTAATATCAAATAAGAAATTTAGAAATTACTAAAAGAAAAAAAATAGAGATTTTTCCTTATTTCAAATAAGGAATTAGTTCAAATAAAGAATTTAGTGGTTATTAAAAAAGCTAAAAGTAGAGTTTTTTATTTATTTCAAATAAGGAATTTAAGAATTTATTAGTTAGTCCCTATCTCTATCTTTCTAGAAATAGATACTTGTCTTATATAAAACCTCAAGTAATAGAATTGGTAACATCCCTGAAATAGTATTTTCTCTCATTTATTAAATATTTTGTATTTCCACTTTTCAACTTGAGTCACGAAGCAATAATAAATCTAGCTAATATGCTAATATCGAGGACAAGTTTGACATGGCATCTAGGTTAGTTGGGGCTTTTTGCACAATTAGGAGATGGGGAGCACTATTTTCCATCATTATAAACCATAGCTATATAGATGTTGTGTGAGTGTTAATGTGAGGATAATTTTGCCCCACAAGGATGGCTTTGTTTGGGGCCTTGGACATCATCTAACGAGAAACACCATTATCATCCGAAGGAGATTATGTACATGGTACAAAACCACCTCCCAGTGCCTCTAAGGTGAATGGTTGGCCTAGTGGTGCTCATCGCCAACACCAAGGTTTCTTGTTGATGGCTAGTGTCCTACTTACTAATGTCTACTACCCAATATTGTGACATTTTGATAGGTCGATGTACCAACAAATAATACATTTCATTAGTGTAGGTTGACCTTGTTAAGGTGTCCTTCATATAGTTAGCCTAAAATTTGACCTCTCGATGGACTATAGTCCCCAACCATGGAGTGAGAGTCCTTGAACCCTCTATCTACATGAGCTAAATTATGGGTAATGTAGGATGATATGCTAATATCGAGGACATGTTTGAAATTTTGATAGGTCGATGTAATAACAACTAATACATTGCATTAGTGTTGGTTGACCTTGAGGTGTCCTTGATACAGTTAGCTCGAACTTTGACCTAGACTTGATTGACTATAGTCCCCAACCATGGAGTGAGAGTCCTTCAACCCCCTACCTAGATTAGCTAATGGATAATGTAGGATGATATGCTAATATCAAGGAGAAGCTTGACATGGCATGTAGGTTAGTTGGGGATTTTTGCACATTTAGGTGATGGGGAGCACTATTTTCCATCATTATAAACCAAAGCAATATAGATCTTGTATGGGTGTTAATGTGAGGATAATTTTTCCCCTGGACAAGGATGGCTTTGTTTGGGGCCTTGAACATCATCTATGGAGAAACACCATTATCATCCCAGGGTATACGAGTGGTATTGGTTGGTTAAGTAATAGTACAGACTGTGAACATGGTACAAAACCACCTCCCAGTGCCCCTACGGTGAACGGTTGGCCTAGTGGTGCTCATCGCCAACATCAAGGTTTCTTATTGGTAGCTAGTGTCCTACTTACTAATGTCTACTACCCAATATTGTGACATTTTGATAGGTCGATGTACCAACAACTAATACATTGAATTAGTGTAGGTTGACCTTGTTAACGTGTCCTTCATAGAGTTAGCCTGAAATTTGACCTCTCGATGGACTATAATCCCCAACCATGAAGTGAGAGTCCTTGAACCCTCTATCTCCATGAGCTAAATTATGGATAATGTAGGATGATATGATAATATCGAGGACATGTTTGACATTTTGATAGGTCCATGTACCAACAACTTATACATTGCATTAATGTTGGTTGACCTTGAGGTGCCCTTGATACAATTAGCTCGAACTTTGAGCTAGACTTGATGGACTATAGTTCCCAACCGTGGAGTGAGAGTCCTTGAACCCCCTATCTAGATGATCTAATGGATAATGTAGGATGATATGCTAATGTCGAGATCAAGATTGACATGGCATGTAGGTTAGTTGGGGCTTTTTGCACATTTAGGTGATGGGGAGCACTATTTGCCATCATTATAAACCAAAGTAATATAGATGTTGTATGGGTGTTAATGTGAGGATAATTCTTCCCCTGGACAAGGATGGCTTTGTTTGGCGCCTTGGACATCATCTAAGGAGAAACACCATTATCATCCTAGGGCATACGAGTGGTTTTGTTTGGTTAAGTAATAGTATAGACTGTGCACATGGTACAAAACCACCTCTCAGTGCCCCTAAGGTGAACGGTTGGCCTAGTGGTGCTCATCGCCAACAACAAGGTTTCTTGTTGGTGGCTAGTTTCCTACTTACTAATGTCTACTACCCAATATTGTGACATTTTGATAGGTCGATGTACCAACAAGTAATACACTGCATTAGTTTTGGTTGACCTTGAGGTGTCATTTATACAGTTAGCTCAAATTTTGACCTAGACTTGATGGACTATAGTCCCCAACCATGTTGTGAGAGTCCTTGAAAAGCCTATCTAGATGAGCTAATGGATAATGTAGGATGATATGCTAATATCGAGGACAAGCTTGACATGGCATAGTTGTGGCTTTTTTCACATTTAGGTGTTGGGGAGCACTATTTTCCATCATTATAAGCCAAAGTAATATAGATCTTGTATGGGTGTTAATGTGAGGATAATTTTGCCCCTGGACAAGGATGGCTTTGCTTGGGGTCTTGGACATCATCTAAGGAGAAACACTGTTATAATCCCAGGGCATACGAGTTGTTTTGGTTGGTTAATAATAGTAAAAACTGTGCACATGGTACAAAACCACCTTTGAGTGCCCCTAAGGTGAACGGTTGGCCTAGTGGTGCTCATCGCCAACATCAGTGTTTCTTGTTGGTGGCTAGTGTCCTACTTACTAATGTCTACTACCCAATATTGTGACATTTTGATAGATCGATATACCAACCACTAATACATTGCATTAGTGTTGTTTGACCTTGAGGTGTCCTTGCTACAGTTAGCCTGAAATTTGTCCTAGACTTGATGGACTATAGTCCCCAACAATGGAGTGAGAGTCCTTGAACCCCCTATCTAGATCAGCTAATGCACAATGTAGGATGATATGCTAATATCGAGGACAAGCTTCACATGGCATGTAGGTTAGTTGGGGCTTTTTTCACATTTACGTGATGGGGAGCGCTATTTGCCATCATTATAAACCAAAGTAATATAGATGTTGTATGGGTGTTATTGTGAGGATAATTTTGCCCCTGTGCAAGGATGGATTTGTTTGGGGCCTTTGACATCATCTAAGGAGAAACACCATGATCTTCCCAGGGAATGTGAGTGGTTTTGGTTGGTTAAGTAATTGTACAGACTGTGCACATGTTACAAAACCAACTCCCAGTGCCCCTAAGGTGAATGGTTGGCCTAGTGGTGCTCATCGCCTACATAAAGGTTTCTTGTTGGTGGCTAGTATCCTACTTACTAATGTCTACTACCCAATATTGTGACATTTTTATAGGTCGATTTACCAACAACTAATACATTGCATTAGTGTTGGTCGACCTTGAGGTGTCCTTGTTACAGTTAGCTCGAACTTTGAGCTAGACTTGATGGACTATAGTCCCCAACCATGGAGCGAGAGTCCTTGATCCCCCTATCTAGATGAGCTAATGGATAATGTAGGATGATATGCTAATATTGAGCACAAGCTTGACATGGCATGTAGGTTAGGGTGGGCGTTTTGCACATTTAGGTGATTGGGAGCACTATTTTCCATCATTATAAACCAAAGTGATATAGATGTTGTATGGGTGTTAATGTGAGGATAATTTTCCCCCTGGACAAGGATGGATTTGTTTGGGGCCTTGGACATCATCTAAGGAGAAACACCATTATCATCCCAGGGCATACGAGTGGTTTTGGTTGGTTAAGTAATAGTATAGACAGTGCACATGGTACGAAACCACCTCCCAATGCCCCTGAGGTGATCGGTTGGCCTAGTGGTGCTCATCGACAGCATCAAGGTTTCTTGTTGGTGGCTAGTGTCCTACTTACTATTGTCTACTATCCAATATTGTGACATTTTGATAGGTCGATATACCAAGAACTAGTACAATGCATTAGTGTTGGTTGACCTTGAGGTGTCCTTGATACAGTTAGCCTGAAATTTGACCTAGACTTGATGGACTATAGGCCCCGCCCATGTAGTGAGAGTCCTTGAACCCCCTATCTAGATGAGCTAATGGATAATGTAGGATGATATTCTAATATCGAGGACAAGCTTGACATGGGATGTAGGTTAGTTGGGGATTTTTTCACATTTAGGTGATGGGGAGCACTATTTTCCATCATTATAAACCAAAGTAATATAGATGTTGTATGGGTTTTAATGTGAGGATCATTTTGCCCTTACACAAGGATGGCTTTGTTTGGGGCCTTGGACATCATCTAAGGAGACACACCATTATCGTCCTAGGGCATACGAGTGGTTTTGGTTGCTTAAGTAATAGTAGAGACTGTGCACATGGTACAAAACCACGTCCTAGTGCCCCTAAGGTGAACGGTTGCCCTAGTGGTGCTCATCGCCAACATCAAGGTTTCTTGTTGGTGGCTAGTGTCCTACTTACTAATGTCTACTACCTAATATTGTGACATTTGGATAGGTCGATATAACAACAACTAATACATTTCATTAGTGTTGTTTGACCTTGAGGTGTCCTTGATATAGTTAGACCGAAATTTGTCCTAGACTTGACGGACTATAGTCTCCAACCATGGAGTGAGAGTCCTTGAACCCCTTATCTAGATGAGCTAATGGATAATGTAGGATGATATGCTAATATCGAGGACAAGCTTGACATGGCATGTAGGTTAGCTGGGGACATTTAGGTGATGGGGAGCACTATTTGCCATCATTATAAACCAAAGTAATATAGATGTTGTATGGGTGTTAATGTGAGGATAATTTTTTCCCTAGACAAGGATGGCCTTGTTTGGGGCCTTGGAAATCATCTAAGGAGAAACACCATTATCATCCCAGGGCATACGAGTGGTTTTGTTTGGTTATGTAATAGTACAGACTGTGCACATGCTACAAAACCGTCTCCTAGTTCCCCTAAGGTGAACGGTTGGCCTAGTGGTGCTCAACGCGAACATCAAGGTTTCTTGTTGGTGGCCAGTGTCCTACTTACTAATGTCTACTACACAATATTGTGACATTTTGATAGGTTGATGTACCAAGAACTAATACATTGCATTAGTGTTGGTTGACCTTGAGGTGTCATTGATATAGTTAGCTCAAACTTTGACCTAGACTTGATGGACTATAGTCCCCAACCATGGAGTGAGATTCCTTGAACCCCCTATCTAGATGAGCTAATGGATAATGTAGGATGATATGCTAATATTGAGGACAAGCTTGACATTCCATGTAGGTTAGTTGGGCCTTTTTGCACATTTAGGTGATGGGGGGCATTATTTGCCATCATTATAAACCAAAGTAATATAGATGTTGTATGGGTATTATTGTGAGGATAATTTTTCCCCTGGACAAGGATGACTTTGTTTAGGGCCTTGGATATCATCTAAGGAGAAACACCATTATAATCCCAGGGCATACGAGTGGGTTTGATTGGTTAAGTAATAGTACAAACTGTGCACATGGTACAAAACCACCTCCCAGTGCCCCTAGCGCGAACGGTTGGCCTAGTGGTGCTCATCGCCAACATCAAGGTTTCTTGTTGTTGGCCAGTGTCCTACTTACTAATTTCTACTACCCAATATTGTGACATTTTGATAGGTCGATGTACCAACAACTAATACATTGCATTAGTGTTGGTTGACCTTGAGGTGTCCTTCATATAGTTAGCTCGAACTTTGACCTAGACTTGATGGACTATAGTCCCCAACCATGGAGTGAGAGTCCTTGAACCCCCTATCTAGATGAGCTAATGGATAATGTAGGATGATATGATAATATGGAGGACAATCTTGACATGGCATGTAGGTTTGTTAGGGCTTTTTGCACATTTAGGTTATGGGGAGCACTATTTACCATCATTATAAACCAGATTAATATAGATGTTGTATGGGTGCTAATGTGAGGATAATTTTGCCCTTGGACAAGGATGGCTTTCTTTGGGGCTTTGGAGATCATCTAAGGAGAAACACCATTATCATCTCAGGGCATACGAGTGGTTTTCGTTGGTTAAGTAATAGTACAGACTGTGCACATTGTACAAAACCACCTCCGAGTGCCCCTAAGGTGAACGGTTGGCCTAGTGGTGCTCATCGCCAACAAAAAGCTTTCTTGTTGGTGGCTAGTGTCCTACTTGCTAATGTCTACTACCCAATATTGTGACATTTTTATAGGTCGATATACCAACAACTAATACGTTACATTAGTGCTGTTTGACCTTGAGGTGTCCTTGATACAGTTAGCCCAAACTTTGTCCTACACTTGATGGACTATAGTCCCCAACCATGGAGTGAGGGTCTGAGAACCCGCTATCTAGATGAGCTAATGGATAATGTAGGATGATATGCTAATATCGAGGACAATCTTGACATGGCCTGTAGGTTAGTTGGGGCGTTTTGCACATTTAGGTGATGAGGAGCACTATTTGCCATCATTATAAACCAAAGTCATATAGATGTTGTATTGGTGTTAATGTGAGGATAATTTTTTCCCTGGACAAGGATGGCTTTGTTTGGGGCCTTGGACATCATCTAAGGAGAAACACCATTATCATCCCAGGGCATACGAGTGGTTCTGGTTGGTTATGTAATAGTACAGACTGTGCACATGGTACAAAACGACCTCCCAGTGCCCCTAAGGTGAACGGTTGGCCTAATGGTGCTCATCGCCAACATCAAGGTTTCTTGTTGGTGACTAGTGTCCTACTTACTAATCTCTACTAGCCAATATTGTGTCATTCTGATAGGTCGATATACCAAGAACTAATACATTGCATTAGTGTTGGTTGACCTTGAGGTGTCCTTGATACAGTTAGCCCGAAATTTGACCTAGACTTGATCGACTATAGGCCCCAACCATGGAGTGAGAGTCCTTGAACCCCCTATCTAGATGAGCTAATGGATAATGTAGGATGATATGCTATATCGAGGACAAGCTTGACATGGCATGTAGGTTAGTTGGGGCTTTTTGCACATTTAGGTGATGGGGAGCAATATTTGCCATCATTATAATCCAAAGTAATATAGATGTTGTATGGGTGTTAATGTGAGGATAATTTTTCCCCTAGACAAGTATGGCTTTGTTTGGGGTCTTGGACATCATCTAAGGAGAAACACCATTATCGTCCCAGGGCATACGAGTGGTTTTGGCTGGTTAAGTAATAGTACAGACTGTGCACATGGTACAAAACCACCTCCGAGTGCCCCTAAGGTGAACGATTGGGCTAGTGGTGCTCATCGCCAACATCAAGGTTTCTTGTTGGTGGCTATTGTCCTACTTACTAATGTCTACTACCCAATATTGTGACTTTTGGATAGGTCGATATACCAACAACTAATACATTGCATTAGTGTTGTTTGACCTTGAGGTGTCCTTGATACAATTAGCCTGAAATTTTTCCTAGACTTGATGAACTATAGTCCCCAACTGTGGAGTGAGAGTCGTTGAACCCCCTATCTAGATGACCTAATGGATAATGTAGGATGATATGCTAATATCGAGGACAAGCTTGACATGGCATGTAGGTTAGTTGGGGCTTTTTTCAAATTTAGGTGATGGGTAGCACTATTTGCCATCATTATAAACAAAAGTAATATAGATGTTGTATGGGTGTTAATGTGAGGATAATTTTTTCCCTGAGAAAGGGTGGCTTTGTTTGGGGCCTTGGACATCATCTAAGGAGAAACACCATTATCATCCCAGGGCATACGAGTGGTTTTGGTTAGTTAGGTAATATTACAGACTATGCACATGGTACAAAACCACCTCCTAGTGTCCCTAAGGTGAACGATTGGCCTAGTGGTTCTCATCGTCAACATCAAGGTTTCTTGTTGGTGGCCAGTGTCCTACTTACTAATGTCTACTACCCAATATTGTGACATTTTGATAAGTTGATGTACCAACAACTAATACATTTCATTAGTGCTGGTTGACCTTGAGGTGTCCTTGATATAGTTAGCTCGAAATTTGACCTAGACTTGATGGACTATATTCCCCAACCATGGATTGAGAGTCCTTGAACCCCCTATCTAGATGAGCTAATGGATAATGTAGGATGATATTCTAATATTGAGGACAAGCTTGACATAACATGTAGTTTAGTTGGGGCTTTTTGCAGATTTAGATGATGGGGAGCATTATTTTCCATCATTATAAACCAAAGTAATATAGATGTTGTATGGGTGTTACTGTGAGGATAATTTTTCCCCTGGACAAGGATGGCTTTTCTTGGGGCCTTGGATATCATCTAAGGAGAAACACCATTATCATCCCAGGGCATATGAGTTGTTTTGATTGGTTAAGTAATAGTACAGACTGTGCACATGGTACAAAACCACCTCCCAATGCCCCTAAGGTGAAAGGTTGGCCTAGTGGTGCTCATCGCCAACATCAAGGTTTCTTGCTGGTGGCTAGTGTCCTACTTACTAATCTCTACTAGCAAATATTGTGACATTTTGATAGGTCGATATACCAAGAACTAATACATTGCATTAGTGTTGGTTGACCTTGATGTGTCCTCGATACAGTTAGCCCGAAATTTGACCTACAGTTGATGGACTATAGGCCCCAACCATGGAGTGAGAGTCCTTGAACCCCCTATCTAGATGAGCTAATGGATAATGTAGGATGATATGAAAATATCAAGGACAAGCTTGACATGGCATGTAGGTTAGCTTGGGCTTTTTGCACATTTAGGTGATGGGGAGCACTATTTTCCATCATTATAAACCAAAGAAATATAGATGTTCTATGGGTGTTAATGTGAGGATAATTTTTCCCCTGGACAAGGATGGCTTTGTTTGGGGCATTGGACATCATCTAAGGAGAAACACCATTATCATCCCAGGGCATACGAGTGGTTTTGGCTGGTTAAGTAATAGTACAGACTATGTACATGGTACAAAACCACCTCCTAGTGCCCCTAAGGTGAATGATTGGCCTAGTGGTGCTCATCGCCAACAGCAAGGTTTCTTGTTGGTGGCTAGCGTCCTACTTACTAATTTCTACTACCCAATATTGTGAAATTTTGACAGGTCGATATACCAACAAATAATACATTGCATTAGTGTTGTTTGACCTTGACGTGTCCTTGATATAGTTAGCCCGAAATTTGTCCTAGACTTGATGGACTATAGTCCCCAACCATGGCGTGAGAGTCCTTGAACCCCCTATCTGGATGAGCTAATGGATAATGTAGGATGATATGCTAATATCGAGGACAAGATTGACATGGAATTTAGGTTAGTTGGGGCTTTTTGCACATTTAGGTGATGGGGAGCACTATTTGCCATCATTATAAACCAAAGTAATATAGATGTTGTATGGGTGTTAATGTGAGGATAATTTTTTCTTTGGACAAGGATGAGTTTGTTTGGGGCCTTGGACATCATCTAAGGAGAAACACCATTATCATCCCAGGGCATACGAGTTGTTCTGGTTGGTTATGTACTAGTATAGACTGTGCACATGGTACAAAACCACCTCCCAGTGCCCCTAAGGTGAACGGTTGGCCTAGTGGTGCTCATCGCCAACATCAATGTTTCTTGTTGGTGGCCAGTGTCCTAAATACTAATGTCTACTACCCAATATTGTAACATTTTGATAGGTTGATGTACCAACAACTAAATCATTGCATTAGTGTTGGTTGACCTTGAGGTGTCCTTGATAGAGTTAGCTCGAACTTTGACCTAGACTTGATGGACTATAGTCCCCAACCATGGAGTGAGAGTCCTTGAACCCCTTACCTAGATGAGCTAATGGATAATGTAGGATGATATGCTAATATGGAGGACAAGCTTGACATGGCATGTAGGTGAGTTTGGGCTTTTTTCATATTTAGGTGATGGGGAGCACTATTTTCCATCATTATAAACCAAAGTAATATAGATGTTCTATGGGTGTTAATGTGAGAATAATTTTGCCCCTAAACAAGGATGGCTTTGTTTGGGGCCTTGGACATCATCTAAGGAGAAACACCATTATCCTCCCAGGGCATACGAGTATTTTTGTTTGGTTAAGTAATAGTACAGACTGTGCACACCGTACAAAACCACCTCCCAGTGCCCCTAAGGTGAACGGTTTGCCTAGTGGTGCACATCAAGGTTTCTTGTTGGTGGCTAGTGTCCTACTTACTATGTCTACTACCCAATATTGTGACATTTTGATAGGTATATGTACCAAAAACTAATAGATTGCATTATTGTTGGTTGACCTTGAGCTGTCCTTGATACAGTTAGCTCGAACTTTGACCTAGACTTGATTGACTATAGTCCCCAACCATGGAGTGAGGGTCCTTGAATCCCCTATCTAGATGAGCTAATGGATAATGTAGGATGATATGCTAATATCGAGGACAAGCTTGACATGGCATGTAGAGTAGTTGGGGCTTTTTGCACATTTAGGTGATAGGGAGCACCATTTGCCATCATTATAAACCAAAGTAGGATAGATGTTGTATGGGTGTTAATGTGAGGATAATTTTGCCCCTGGAGAAGGATGGCTTTGTTCGGCGCATTGGACATCATCTAAGGTAAAAAACCATTATCTTCCCAGGGCATACGAGTGGTTTTAGCTTGGTTAATTAATAGTACATACTGTGCACATGGTACAAAACGAACTCCCAGTGCCCCTAAGGTGAACGGTTCACCTAGTGGTTCTCATCGCCAACACAAGGGTTTCTTGTTGGTGGCAAGTGTCTTACTTACTAACGTCTACTACCCAATATTGTGACATTTTCATAGTTCGATATACCAACAACTAATACATTGCATTAGTGTTGTTTGACCTTGAGGTGTCCTTAATACAGTTAGCTCGAAATTTGTCCTAGTCTTGATGGACTATAGTCCCCAACCATGGAGTGAGAGTCCTTGAACCCCCTATCTAGATGAGCTAATGGATAAAGTAGGATGATATGCTAATACCGAGGACAAGATTGACGTGGAATGTAGGTTAGTTGGGGCTTTTTGCACATTTAGGTGATGGGGAGCACTATTTTCCATCATTATGAACCAAAGTAATATAGATTTTATATGGGTGTTAATGTGAGGATAATTTTTTCCTTGGACAAGGATGGCTTTGTTTGGGGCCTTAGACATTAGCTAAGGAGAAACACCATTATCATCCCAGGGCATACGAGTTGTTTTGGTTGGTTATGTAATAGTACAGACTGTGCACATGGTACAAAACCACCTCCTAGTGCCCCCAAGGTGAACGGTTGGCCTAGTGGTGCTCGTCGCCAACATCAAGGTTTCTTGTTGGTGGCTAGTGTCCTACTTACTAATGTCTACTACCCAATATTGTGACATTTTGATAGGTAGATATACCAACAACTAATATATTTCATTAGTGTTGATTGACCTTGAGGTGTCCTTGATACAGTTAGCCTGAAATTTTTCCTAGACTTGATGGACTATCGTCCCCAACCATGTCGTGAGAGTCCTTGAACCCCCTACCTAAATGAGCTAATGGATAATGTAGGATGATATGCTAATATCGAGGACAAGCTTGACATGGCATGCAGGTTAGTTGGGGCTTTTTGCACATTTATGTGACCAGGAGCACTATTTGCCATCATTATAAACCAAAGTAATATAGATGTTGTATGGGTGTTAATGTGAGGATAATTTTGTCCCTGGACAAGGATGGCTTTGTTTGGATCCTTGGATGTCATCTAAGGAGAAACACCATTATCATCCCAGGGCATACGAGTGGTTTTGGTTGGTTAAGTAATAGTATAGACTGTGCACATGGTAGAAAACCACCTCCCAGTGCCACTGAGGTGAACGGTTGGCCTAGTGGTGCTCATCTCCAACATCAAGGTTTCTTGTTGGTGGCTAGTGTCCTACTTACTAATGTCTACTACCCAATATTGTGACATTTTGGAAGGTTGATATACCAAGAACTAATACATTGCATTAGTGTTGTTTAACCTTGAGGTGTCCTTGACAAAGTTAGCCCGAAATTTGTCCTAGAGTTGATGGACTATAGTCAACAACCATGGAGTGAGAGTCCTTGAACCCCCTATCTAGATGAGCTAATGGATAATGTAGGATGATATGCTAATATCGAGGACAAGCTTGACATGGCATGTAGCTTAGTTGGGGAATTTTGCATATTTAGGTGATGGGGAGCACTATTTTCCATCATTATAAATGAAAGTAATATAGATGTTGTATGGGTGTTAATGTGAGGATAATTTTTCCCCTGGACAAGGATGGCCTTGTTTGGGGCATTGGACATCATCTAAGGTCAAACACCATTATCGCCCTAGGGCATACGAGTGGTTTTGGCTGGTTAAGTAATAGTAAAGACTGTGCACATGGTACAAAACTAACTCCCAGTGCCCCTAAGGTGAACGGTTCCCCTAGTGGTGCTCATCGCCAACATCAAGGTTTCTTGTTGGTTGCTAGTGTCCTACATAATAATGTCTACTACCCAATATTGTGACATTTTGATAGGTCGATATACGAACAAATAATACATTGCATTAGTGTTGTTTGACCTTGAGGTTTCCTTAATACAATTAGCCCAAAATTTGTCCTACACTTGATGAACTATAGTCCCCAACCATGGAGTGAGAGTCCTTGAACCCCCTATCTAGATGAGCTAATGGATAATGTAGGATGATATGCTAATATCGAGGACAAGCTTGAAATGGAATGTAGGTTAGTTGGGGCTTTTTGCACATTTAGGTGATGGGGAGCACTATTTTCCATCATTATGAACCAAAGTAATATAGATGTTGTATGGGTGTTAATGTGAGGATAATTTTTTCCATGGACAAGGATGGCTTTGGTTGGTGCCTTGGACATCAGCTAAGGAGAAACACCATTATCATCTCAGGGCATACGAATTGTTTTGGTTGGTTATGTAATAGTACATACTGTGCACATGGTACAAAACCACCTCCTAGTGCCCCTAAGGTGAACGGTTGGCCTAGTGGTGCTCGTCGCCAACATCAAGGTTTCTTGGTTGTGGCTAGTGTCCTACTTACTAATGTCTACTACCCAATATTGTGACATTTTGATAGGTCAATATACCAACAACTAATATATTGCATTAGTTTTCTTTGACCTTGAGGTGTCGTTGATACAGTTAGCCTGGAATTTTTCCTAGACTTGATGGACTATAGTCCCCAACCATGTCGTGAGAATCCTTGAACCCCCTACCTAAATGAGCTAATGGACAATGTAGGATGATATGCTAATATCGAGGACAAGATTGACATGGCATGTAGGTTAGTTGGGGATTTTTGCACATTTACGTGATGGGGAGCACTATTTGCCATCATTACAAACCAAAGTAATATAGATGTTGTATGGGTGTTAATGTGAGGATAATTTTGTCCCTGGACAAGGATTGCTTTGTTTGGATCCTTGGACGTCATCTAAGGAGAAACACCATTATCATTCCAGGGAATACAAGTGGTTTTGGTTGGTTAAGTAATAGTATAGACTGTGCACATGGTACAAAACCACCTCCCAGTGCCACTGAGGTGAACAGTTGGCCTAGTGGTGCTCATCGCCAACATCAAGGTTTCTTTTTGGTGGCTAGTGTCCTACTTACTAATGTCTACTACCCAATATTGTGACATTTTGGAAGGTTGATATTCCAGCAACTAATACATTGCATTAGTGTTGTTTGACCTTGAGGTGTCCTTGGTAAAGTTAGCCCGAAATTTGTCCTACACTTGATGGACTATAGTCCCCAACCATGGAGTGAGATTCCTTGAACCCCCTATCTAGATGAGCTAATGGATAATGTAGGATGATATGCTAATATCGAGGACAAGCTTGACATTGCGTGTAGCTTAGTTGGGCCGTTTTGCACATTTAGATGATGGGGAGCACTATTTGCCATCATTATAAACGAAAGTAATATAGATGTGTATGGGTGTTAATGTGAGGATAATTTTTCCCCTGGACAAGGATGGCTTTGTTTGGGGCCTTGGACATCATATAAGGAGAAGCACCATTATCATCCAAGGGAATACGAGTGGTTTTGGTTGGTTAAGTAATATTACAGACTGTGCACATGGAACAAAACCACCTCGCAGTGCCCCTAAGGTGAACGCTTGGCCTAGTGGTGCTCATCGCCAACATCAAGGTTTCTTGTTGGTGGCTATTGTCCTACTTACTAATGTCTACTTCCCAATATTGTGACATTTTGATAGGTCAATGTACCAACAACTAATACATTGCATTAGTGTTGGTTGACCTTGAGGTGTCCTTGATACACTTAGCTCGAGCTTTGATCTAGACTTAATGGACTATAGTCCCCAACCATGGAGTGAGAGTCCTTGAACCCCCTATCTAGATGAGCTAATGGATAATGTAGGATGATATGCTAATATCGAGGACGAGCTTGACATGGCTTGTAGGTTAGTTTGGGCTTTTTGAACATTTAGATGATGGGGAGCACTATTTTCCATGATTATAAACCAAAGTAATATAGATGTTGTATGGGTGTTAATGTGAGGATAATTTTGCCCCTGGACAAGGATGGCTTTGTTTGGGGCCTTGGACATCATCTAAGGAGAAACACCATTATCATCCCAGGGCATAGGAGTGGTTTTGGTTGGTTAAGTAATAATACAAACTGTGCACATGGTACAAAATCACCTCCCAGTGCCCCTAAGGTGAACGGTTGTCCTAGTGGTGCTCAGCGCCAACATCAAGGTTTCTTGTTGGTGGCTAGTGTCCTACTTACTAATGTCTACTACCCAATATTGTGAAATTTTGATAGGTCAATATACCAACAACTAATACATTGCATTAGTGTTGTTTTCCCTTGAGGTGTCCTGGACACAGTTAGCCCAGAATTTGTCCTAGACTTGATATACTATAGTCCCCAACCATGTTGTGAGAGTCCTTGAACCCCCTATCTAGATGAACTAATGGATAGTGTAGGATGATATGCTAATATCGAGGACAAGCTTGACATGGCATGTAGGTTAGTTCGGGCTTTTTGCACATTTAGGTGATGGGGAGCACTATTTTCCATCAATATAAACCAAAGTAATATAGATGTTGTATGGGTGTTAATGTGAGGATAATTTTTCCCCTGGACAAGGATGGCTTTGTTTGGGGCCTTAGACATCATCTAAGGAGAAACACCATTATCATCCCAGGGCATACTAGTGGTTTTGTTTGGTTAAGTAATAGTACAGACTGTGCACATGCTACAAGGCCACCTCCGAGTGCCCCTAAGGTGAATGGTTGGTCTAGTGGTGCTCATCTCCAACATCAAGCTTTCTTGTTGGTGGCCAGTGTCCTACTTACTAATATCTACTACCCAATATTGTGACATTTTGATAGGTCGATGTACCAACAACTAATAAATTGCATTAGTGTTGGTTGACCTTGAGGTGTCGTTGATATAGTTAGCTCAAACTTTGAACTAGACTTGATGGACTATAGTCCCCAACCATGGAGTGAGAGTCCTTGAACCCCCTATCTATATGAGCTAATGGATAATGTAGGATGATATGCTAATATCGAAGACAAGCTTGACATGGCATGTAGGTTAGTTTGGGCTTTTTGCACATTTAGGTGATGGGGAGCACTATTTGCCATCATTATAAACCAAAGTAATATAGATGTTGTATGGGTGTTAATGTGAGGGTAATTTTGCCCCTGGACAAGGATGGCTTTGTTTGGGGCCTTGGAAGTCATCCAAGGAGAAACACCATTATCATCCCAGGGCATACGAGTGGTTTTGGTTGGTTAAGTAATAGTACAAACTATGCACATGGTACAAAACCACCTACCAGTGCCCCTAAGGTGAACGATTGGCCTAATGGTGCTCATCACCAACATCAAGGTTTCTTGGTTGTGGCTAGTGTGCTACTTACTAATATCGAGGACAAGATTGACATGGCATGTAGGTTAGTTGGGGATTTTTGCACATTTAGGTGATGGGGAGAACTATTTGCCATCATTATAAACCAAAGGAATATAGATGTTGTATGGGTATTAATGTGAGGATAATTTTGCCTCTCAAGGATGGGTTTGTTTGGGGCCTTGGACTTCATCTAAGGAGAAACACCATGATCATCCCAAGGTGTACGACTAGTTTTGGTTGGTTAAGTAATAATATAGACTATGCACATGGTACAAAACCACCTCCGAGTGCCTCTAAGGTGAATGGTTGGCCTAGTGGTGCTCATTGCCAACATCAAGGTTTCTTATTGGTGGCTAGTGTCCTAATTACTAATGTCTACTACCCAATATTATGACATTTTGATAGGTTGATGTACCAAAAAGTAATACATTGCATTAGTGTTGGTTGACCTTGAGGTGCCCTTGATACAATTAGCCTGAAATTTGACCTAGACTTGATGAACTATAGTCCCCAACTATGGAGCTAGAGTCCTTGATCCCTCTATCTCGATGAACTAATGAATAATTCAGGATGATATGCTAATATCAAGGACAAGTTTGACATGGAATGCAGCTTAGTTGGGGCTTTTTGCACAATTAGGTGATGGGGAGCACTATTTTCCATCATTGTAAACCATAGGTATATAGATGTTTTATGGGTGTTAATATGAGGATAATTTTGCCCCACAAGGATGGCTTTGTTTGGGGCCTTGGACATCATCTAAGGAGAAACACCATTATAATCTGAAGGCGTACGAGTGTTTTTTTTTGGTTCAGTAACCCAACATGACTTCCTAAGAATAGTAAATCCTCCTTACTACTGCTGCGTGGTGATCTAGGAAACAAGATGTGGGTTTTTATTGCTTATCGGAGGGAAAGCATTCCTCCACTCAAGGAGTTTTCCTCCTATCCACTTGTACAAACAATAGGCTTGAGTAGGATAATAGGATTAGAAGAAAATCATAGGAAAACATGTGAATAATACGAGAGGTTTAGATTCCAAGATTTTTTTGTAACTTTGTCATCTACAAAGTTACAAACAACATGTTTGTTAATCGAAGTGATATTTGATTTCAGCGCTTAGTTTAGCTTTCTTATAAGGATTTTAAGTTTCCTTGTGTTAACTTGGCCCATTGACCTAGGTTGTTGATAGTTGTAGCACTCTTACATTAGTTAGATAGAATTTTTACTTTGAATTTAGTTCATTTCCATTACTATTTTTAACTTTTTGTTCATTATGTGTTATTCGTTGTTACTTACGCTCTATTCTATTTTGCAACTACAAAAAACACTACAACCTCATCCTTGCATTTTGGTAGATTAACCCTACCACAAGTTGTTTTAATGCATTGGATATGTTCACTTTCCAACTTCTCATCCAATACCACATTTAGCATATTCACCTTCACATTAGACTTTTTCTTGTAGAAAAATAAGGACACGTGTAGCAGTTTGCAACCCGACTTCTAAGCTTGCCCAAATTCACACGAAACATAAGATAATCCGTGATTCAACGATTTGAGAAACTTTTGAACAGACGATAATCTGTGATTCAACGATTTGGGAAACTTTTGAACAAACAAATAATTAGTGATCTGTGTGCTTTGATAATCCGTGATCCGTGTGCTTTGAGGAGTGGATGTACACATTATATCCAATATGGTCGGGGCTATCCTATAGCATTAACAGCTGAGGCGCATCTGTCAACAACCCTTTCGGACGGGCAAGACAATTTTATAATCTCTGCATTTAATTCCATTTTTTTCTGTGAGGCCCATCTTCCATAGTTTTTTCCCAAAACAGGTATGTGTTTAGTCTTTTTGTTTGTTTTATTAAAAAATATCTCTTTCAATAAATTATTATCATATCCTCTTGCCTGTTCAAATTGTTGGGGCTACCTTTATATTATATCTTTTTGATTTTGCAGACTTTAAACACATAACTAACCCATTTCGTTATAAGCTCTACTAAGCATAGGATGATAATATGTTGCACTTTCTTAGATCGGATTCTAGCTTAGTTACTTCCTTTGCTTTTGGGCATATGTAAAGTTAAGTGCATTTTAATGGAATTTGATTACTTGTTTCTTTGTGTTAAGATATTTTCAAATTTCCTTGCTGACACTCTGACATCAATGTAAGTTCATCCATATGGCATGAATAGGATGCTCATCAATCTGAGTCGAACATGGTCAACCCTTGACCCAAGTCGTCAAAATGGCCATAGATTTTGTTCAATAGTACAATGCCTGACCTACAAAACATAAACCCCGTTTGTTAATAACATCTGGAGCATTAAAAAACACATTTTCTAACCCTCAAAATTGAAAATATCCATGTTTACAAGTAGTGGAAAGACTAAACTGTAAGTTGAAATTCAGTCCAATCATTCTTGGGAGGGCCATCATAATAGCATTTTTATCAAAGCAGCATGGTACTATAAAATCTCTACATAATAAATCATTATTTATGCAAACTATACTATTATATAAAAATCAACAATTTTGCAAATGATATCTTAGTTTACAGAAGGGTGAAATTCCCCAATTTTTAGGTTTTATAGGAAAATTTAGGCACCTTTCATCCACCTTTTTACATTATGAATTTGTATTTACAACAAGAAAATAGTTCTCCTTGATCCATATCCATGATTGTGCTTTCATGATTGTGATCATGCAAGTATTAGCTTTCATTAATGCCCCATGCTTTCATCAACCCCCCATGCTGACCCACATCAGCCATATTCGGAAGCACCAAGTGACTGATGCTGTTGGAGGCAGCACGTAGTTACTGATGCTATTAGAGCATTCTATTATCTTTAGCGCTTGTTCTACCATTTTTAGGAATCAACACGCCCCATATTCAATGGTTACCTTAATGGGCAGCATTGATCTCTCATGGAATCAGAGTGCAGTCTTCACAAATCTTGTTGCCAATGCAATTGTTAAAAGATAAATTACTATATGGCACAATATTGTGACTCTATTATAAGTGGCCATAGAATTTCAATAGGCCCTTCAACAACTTCATAGTCTACAGGGGCGTGGTGCCCATGTTCCTCTCAATTTCTCAGTGCTTACCCTTCTTTGACATGGGAATGGGTAGAATTGGAAATGAGAATTTACAGGTATGTATGGTTGTCAATCTCTATAAATTTATGTTAATATTTTCTAGTTTATCATTATTGATATTACAAAGAAGCATTTTGTAAAAGCAACATTGTCTTCTAAAATATCTAGAGTAAGCCATTGTGTGTGCAGGGAATTTTTACAAATCAACACGGTCCTATAAAATCTCTACATAATAAAGCATTATTTCTGCAAACCATACTATTGTATAAAAATCAACAATTTTGCAAATGACAGCTTAATTTACAGAAGGGTGAAATTTCCCAATTTTAGATTTTATAGGAAAATTTAGGCACCTTTCATCCAAATGTTCTTATGAATAACATTTCTATGGATGTCTTTGGCATCTTCATTGTGCTCTGGTATTCCTCAATTACAAACTAGAAAGTTTTCATGTCTTTGTATACTTTTAGAATACGAATGAACTTGCATAGATTCCCTTTGATAATAGCTTATTGGGAACCTGTTTTAATTTTTTTCGTCAGTTCACTCACCTATTTCTTCCATTTTCTTTTTAGTATCCTTACATGAAATAGAATTTTTTAATTTTTGGAATGGGTTTTAGTTGTTAGGAAGTATTGAATAGTTCATAGAATTCCTTCTTTCATTTATGAATATCGTTGTTTACCTTTGGACACATATTAATAGAAAGTGTATTGTGTCTCCAATTAAGAGATATTTGGAATTGCCTTACACTATATGACAATCAATATTTTTACCTTTAATCAAAATGAACCAGTATGTCTTCCATAATTTTCCATGGTTCTAACATTAGAAAATACTCTGGCTGCATTTGATTGTGTGTAAAACATATTTTCCCATTGGATGTTACATCATATTTCTGATGCCCGCCTCTAGTATCATTGTCTTCTGGAGTCAATGAGTTTACACCATATTCTTTTCTTAGAGGCTTGAGGTGTTTATATGCTTCTAATATTGTGTAATTGTAGTGATGAATGGACTGAGAAGTTTGACCTAAGTAATGATACAAAACTTTTGTTTAAGGTCCATTAATCATAAGGACCAATTTGTCATCTATTCATTGTATCAGGTTACAATGAGCTTGCAAGAATATTAAGTCATTCTGCACAACCCACCTCCCGTTAGTATTAGTCATAATGAACAATTTTTCATGCACTCATTGACTCAAGGGAATTTTCTAGAATATAAAGCTATCCAATGTGATCCATCTCCCATGAGCATTGGTCATAATGACAAATTCCTCGTTTGCTCATTGAATAAGGTGAGAGGGTGAAGAAGTGGCATTGAATATAGTGAAATGAAATCACATGACATCAATTGTCACCTATAAGGCTTATACCTAGTAATGAAGACTTCAAAGGAAGGTCAAATCACCATTGCAAGGCTTCTTGGCTCAAAGGACACTTAACCATGCAGTTTTTCACCATAATCAAGCCTATTTAGCTTTTTATCCCAACCTATTCATAGATCCCTTATCTTTAAATTAATATTTGTTTATTGCTAAGCATTAGTGGGTGGCAGTAACAATAGTATTAAGTAGGCACTGACAAGTGCACTTAGTTTGAAAGTTTGGAAGTCAGATAATTTGGGGAATCATTATCTGTCAGATCATATCTTCCTTTGAACATCGGAAAATAATTCTTGTTCAGAGTATATCCATCAAGCTATCAGCACTATGTTATTCATGTATGCATGAAATTCAGCTAATCATACTGCTTCTTAAGTAACAAGAGTCATTAGACATCATATCAAAGGTTTAATTCTTATCAAAGGTGCAACAGTTTCCTTTACTGACAGATCAGTGAGAGGTCTGATTTTGGCCTCGAATTGTTGTTCCTTTATTGGTTCTTGTTTCCACTTGTAGATGCAAACTCATAGTAATTAATGATTTTCAGTCGTCACTAAGATGTCATGTCAATCATGTTTCATGATACAAGATTAATGTAAGGAAAATCAATGTAGGATCACGACCAAGTTCCATCATAGGTCAAAATTTTAGAAGGCTACTTCCTTTATTACAAAAATTGTAACTGTCTTATTTTTTCACAAAATCATAGGCCCCATCCCGTGGTTTCTTTCAAACAGTGTCTTTGTCAGTTCCACTATTCATAGTTTGTCTCTATGACCATTGTAGCTATCATGAGATAGACAAAGCTCGGCATCTGAGATACCCTTACTACACTAGTTCTCCACACAAACTGCATTTCCATCTACAAATCGAGACATAAGTCGAATGAAATAATTCACTGTGCCTTTGTTGTGAAGGTTGATTCAACCATAAGTCCAAATTTTTGCTCTTGATGACCTGTTTAGTTGAGGCCACATAGCTTAGGACAAAACCAACTAGTATTTTCAGCAATTGGACCAGATGATGTTATTGATATAGAACAAAAATCCCCACAGTTTTTGTTTTGAATACTCGTATGGTACTTTTTTAAGCAGATAACAATTGTACAATGACTAGCATTTTACAGACGTGATGTCTTAATTTTGGTTGATAAATGCTCTGTTTTATAAGCTCTTTTTTATAAGCCCTATTTTGGTTGATAAATGCTCTGTTTTATAAGCTCTGCATTTAATTCCATTTTTTTTCTGTGAGGCCGATCTTCCCTAGTTTTTGCCTAAAACATGTATGTGTTTAGGCTTTCCGTTTGTTTTATTAGGTATGTGCCAGATCATAACATTACGTTGATGTCACTATTTACAGATCATGTGGATCATTCCTCCTCGAGAGTTGGCATGCAAGACTCACCTGAACCATGGACACTTTCTGTGTATCAAAGATGAGAATCGAGATGATTCTCCACCCTAGATTCTTACAACTTCACATCATGTATGGGTTTAGATTTCCTATGTGCCAGTTTTAGATGTGTTTACATCCTAGATTAAAAACAAGGGAAAATACTAGATTGACAAGAAAAATAGGATCTATAGAATTTGCTTCAATGAAACTGAATCAAAAGAGAATACTCTTTTGCCATGTCAGTCATGAGATCAAGGACGGATACTTTTTGTTTAGAGATTCTAGAGGCTCCCTATCCTCCCTCATGAGCTATCGTGATTGTGATGTGTAACACTTTTTATATGAGATCTCTTCCTTCGTAAAATGGAACTCATGCTAGTAGATTTACAGTCAGCCTAAGGCACTCCAAAAGACAATCAAAAATCATTTTTAAGACTCATTTCATCCAACTCAAAGCAGAATCACCACCCTATGAAACCTCAGGTTGCTTCATCTGTGGTCAGACAGTACATAGAATGCACTCATCATCAGGCTCAGCCAAAACCTATGGTGACCCATTTACAAAGCATGACAGTCCTAAGGGGTACACATGGTACTATGAATTTGATATCACATATCAAATTCTAGTATCTCCTATTTTTCATTTTCAAATACTATATCTAGCTGCTGCATTGGTGTATTCTTCGTGTGCCAAATGCTTCATCGTTTCTTCACTAATAGTCGTGCCTTTTGCTGATATTAACCATGCCATTTGTGTGAAGGTATTTGATAAATGTTTATAATGTTGATCAGGAAATACCAATTAATCATAGTTAAATGGTTAATTACATGTGTGGTCTCAATTGCACATTTTATTTACCCAAATAAAGGGGGTTTGAAGAGTTTATTGTTGCCAACAATCTTCAAAACAATTGAGCTTACTGTTTCCAGGGATAATTATTTGGATAGAATGCTTATTATTTTTTCCTAAAACTTTATATATTCTTACTGTTTAAATTTTCTATTTTAAGAGCCATAACATATCTACTGCCTATGACTTTTGAATTCCAAAGTTGGTTAATAATGTATCCACAATCTAAATTCACTTGTATTTACTTGTATGAGGAATTACAAATACAATGCACTTATTAAATTGGAGATGAAAACTGAATTACTAAATAGTTTCAGTTAACAACATTTCAATATTGAGACAATCTTCTATTACAAGTGAAAAGAGTGTTGAAATATGGTGGTTTGTTTGGAATTCACTCTATGTTCCACTGTACCCAGATAGTTTTATTGTTATGTTTATCTAGTTTTACTTATAACACTTAAAAAGAGGATGAGAATGGAAATAGTAAAGGAGTAGAGAAACATCTTCCTCTGCGATAACAACAGCGATGGTGGAATGGTAAACACTCCTCGCATATTCACACCTTAGAAACCTTATCTCGAAATGAAGCTAGTCCTCACTTGCATTAGAGCAAATCCATTTGAACCTTGTTGGGCCTTGAAAGAGAGATCAAATTTCTCCAAACACCTCGTAAACAAATATTCTTGTAAATTGTTTATATTTTTTAATACAAAACAACTGAAAGGTAAGATAGGTCCCATATAGTTGACTCAGTAATAAAATTTAATTATTTTTAAATTTGATTTTTTTCATACAAAACATGTCTCCTTGAACAGAACATACTGAAAAGGAAGATAACCCGATAACCCCATATAGTTGACTTAGTAATTAAAATTTTAAGTTTATATGGGATCAAATTCCTCATCAAATTTCTTTCCACATTATCCAGTGGTAAAAAATGGTAAAAAATATATCGAAGAATTCAATATATTTTAATACACAATATATATTTTTTATTTTTTTACATAAAATTTTATGTTTATCATATCAAATATTTCATATTTATAAAGAAAGATTAAGTTTCTAAGAGTTTAATATCTTTTAATATGTAGCATATATTTTTAATATCTTTTAATATGTAGCATATATTTTTAATAGACAATATATAAAAGGGAAAGATAATAAGATAACATTTTTGTATGTTAGTAAAGTTTCAATATATTACTAAATAAACATACAATACAAAAATAGTAGCTGGTTTACCAAACTAGTTGTAGAAGAAGATTCTCTTTGTCACACATTAAACCAGGCATGCCATTACATTTTTCTGTCTTTACATTCCCTTATATAGTTCCAAAAAGTTCCCCTTCCCACTACTACTATATGTAGATCTGCCTATCTGAATAGCTATATAGCTTTGATCTTCAAACCTAAACTTGAGAAAATAACTACAATACCACCTATATAAACATAACACAAAACTAAACAAAAGATTGGTCGATGCCATGATCAACTAACACAATATTATTTTCTTGGAGTTTTTATCGTCGTTGGCCCCATTGTTGGGTCCTCCACAAGGGTTGCCACTGGAGCCTCTAGGGTTGCCAGTGGACAGCCACCTGCAGCGCATGCCTCTCGAACTCGATACTTCCTCAAGCGGGCCAAATCTCCTATCTCTACACCCATCGATATATCCACATTATCGATATAATTCAGATAGATTGAGAATATTTTTTTAAGATCCCCAATTCTGCCAACATGCAATTTCTCTATGTCAAGCAAACCCTTGAGAGCCTCTTCAATTCCTTTTGGGCATTGGTCTATAGATTTTAACTCGATTTTTGTCTCGAGTTGCCTCTTTTTCCTCTATTATGTTTCCTCTGCTTGCAGCTTTTCCACTAGAGTCTTGACATGCTAATCTGTCTCCAAGGTCTTTTGGTACACAGTCATCTATGTTTTGGATTTCCCTATGTTGATGATCCAATCTCCTTCCTCCTCTATTCTACCATCAAAGATAGCCCTACAATGTCTTCGAACCTCACTCTCCTAGATTTCCACTATATCCTTCCCTTTTGTGTGATTGTTTAGCAACAACCTCCGCTGCTTCCTCCATGCATGTCTGATTACAAAACTCAAAGCCTTGAGCATCCGCTCGGGAACTACCTCTTGGCCTACTAGCATCACCCTAGCTCTTACTCATTGCACTCCTTGATAACTGAATTTCCCTCATAGAAATTACTATCACCAACTCAAAATTCCACCACCTTTCAGTGTTCTGCCTTATGTCGATGAAGCTTGCTCCCTAGCTATGATTTAAATATGAAACCCCATATGAGACTTGCCTCATCGATATTTGAGTACTTTCCCTGTCCATTTTCAGTAACTCTAACCTGCTAGCGATGTTGTTATTCATTCGTGTGTGCTTGTGGACGTCCTTCCTCTGATTTTGCCCTGCGAGCAGTTTGTTCAAAATCATAATCACTCCGACCTTGCTCTTGTATATTTCCCCTCTTGATTTTGTACCTTCCCACTCCTCTTACCACATCTCCTATTAATGAGACGATCACACTAACAATCTATTATGGGGGAAATCCTCTCATTCCCATGATTAACCATCACTCTATCCTTGTATTGCAAACACATACCCCTTCTCGTTTCCTAAGTATGTACATAATGAAGGATTATTTGTTCATATGAACTGGTAGATCATTGTCCTGATTCAGGCCCACCCCTTCTCTATCAACCTGCCTTAATGGCGTGGAGTGATCTCTCTCTGCCAACCTTTGGCTTTCCTCCTTTAGCTAGCCCTATGAAAACTTTCACATCACGTCGGTGAGCAAATGGACATTATCTACCCCTTTATTTTCCACCCTATCCACCAACACATTCGAAAACCACTGAGCTAAGGTGAATTCCATGGTTTTCAACACCTCCAGATGTTTTTGAATGCGTTGGATTAATGGGGGCAAGTGCCAGTTCCATGTTACTTTACTTATTTGTGTGCCACATTGTAACTTACGTGTCACTTGAATGATAAGAGGTGCGGTTCCTACTAGGTTTGGTTCCATGGGAGTTTGCATGGGCTTATAGCCATTCATATGGGATTTCTCAATAAGTGTCTTGGCATATTTTCTTTTATATACAAATATCTGGTGATGTGTCTGTCACACCTCCAAACCAAGATAGTAATGCAATAGACCAAGATCGGTCATTTCAAAGGACCTTTTCAAATCCTACCAAAATTCTCTTCTCATAACTACCTGTGATTACTAAGTCATCGACATACACAACAATGATCACAATATCCCCCCTTGATCTTTGCAGTAGAGGTTAGGATCATAAGGGCTTCTCTTTCAGCCGTGCTGTGCAAAATGCTCATCAATTTTTATGTACGAGTCTCTGGGAGTCCATTTTATACCATAGATATATTTAGTTAACTTACACACCTTTGTTTCTTGTCCAAGTGCTACCTTTCATTGATTTATCAATTCAACATTGGGTGGAGATTCTCAGGTATAGAGATTGGCAGATCGTAGAGAAAGTTCACACAATATATTCCGTTTAAGCAATATATAATGCTTAATATTTTGCAAAATAGATACAAATGGATTACTGCCATGTAGTAATATCTCCAAAAGAGTATCTAAAAGCATATTTTCAAGATATTTACACCATGCCAGACGTTAAAAACTAGGGCATATATGGTTAAATCCCTCCCATCAAAGTACCTTGAGGTCCCTCTAATGGTGCAAGCCTAGAAGAACTCCAATTAGGAAAGCATTGTATCAAACCCGGAGGATAGGGTGAAACAATGGAATGTCAAAGCCCTAAATCTAGTTGGTCATCTGATTCTAACAAACACAGTTCTACAAGATATTCCAAGGTATATGTTATCTATCCTCCCTTCTCCCAAAGGAGTACTACAAAAGATTTGGGACATCCAAAGGAACTTCTTGTGGTGAGGGGTAGAGGTGAAATGAAAATGGGCGCTAGTGGCCTTAAATAGAGTGCAAACCAAAAGATGTAGGTGGGCTAGGTCTTCAAGATCCAGAGGTAACCAACAAAGAAAATGGAGCAAAATTATTGTGGAGATGGTTAAAAGGGGGGTCATCACCTTGGGGAAGGCTTTGGAAATCAAAATATGCACCTAATTTCCGTAAAAAAAATTTAGTCTGGTTATCAAGTTCCACTCAGGGGTTGGCAATTTGGAATTTAGCATGGAATAAAAGAGGTATCATGCAAAACCACTATTCTGGGAAATCAGAAATGGAAAGGAGGCCCTATTTTGGGATGATGTGTGGTAGAAACAAGCTAAGTTATGCATGGAGGAAGGGCATCCCTTCAAACTAAGCACAAAAATATGAGACTATAGAGAATTCCACCAATTCTAGGATCAAGGACTAGAAAATAACAAATGGAGGCGATGGAATTTTAATATCTTTCGACGGCCAACCCAGAATGGCCTAGCTATTCAGTATCTAACAAAGGAACTAAGAAAACAAAGAATTATGTTCAATAATGACCAACACCAACTTAAATGGGGGAAAAAAGAAGATGTGGAGTTACATCTCAAGGAAGTCAAAGCTTATCTTAGTGAGGGATATATTGGTACAAATGATCCATCATGGAGAAAACTATGGATGGTGCCACATTGGCCATAAATTAAAATTTTCATGTCATTGATTTTACACCGTAAGGTCCTAACTCGGGACAAACTTATAAAGAGAGGATTTATAGGTTCCTCTTCATGTTTCCTCTCCGAAAACACAAAAGAGAGGCTTAATCATTTACTCAACACTTGTAACTATATGGAGGCACTATGGGACTAATTAGCCTCAATATTTAGATAAAGAAACCAAAGTCGAGAGAGCATACAAGAAAGAATAAAGAAATGGCAGGTGCATTATACAAAAAACGAGGTGGTGAACCTTACCTGAAATTTCATTCAAGGTTTCATCCTTTGGGAAATTTCGAAGGAGCATAATAGATGAATATTCTCTTATAATAAGCTCCCTGTTGACAACCTAGTGGAAGGAAAAATGTGTCAGCTAAAGGAAACATTAATTAGTACGGGAAATAAACCATTAGAGGAACAACCACCCCCCAAGGAAACACAAATTTTGAAGTGATAAGGCTTCATGTTTTTCACCCTGTTTTCCCCAAATAAATATATTCTAGTAGGAATAATTATTCATTACTTTCCCCTCTTACAAGCAAACACTCGGAAAAAAAAGGATTTCACACCTCGGAGTTTTTTTGTAGGATAAAGGGAAAGGTGAGTGGGTATCCTGCAGTAGTTGCATTGGTCTTATTAGCATCACGCCACTTTTCATATGGGTCTTCACAACAAATAATCAGCATTACACTTTGTTGATTTGTTTTAAAAATAAACATAACACGCAATAGATTTCTTTTGGGATGGAATGTTGTTGTTGGTAGTATGATTGTATTTGTGCCACATGTAAAGCTAATATGCGTTAAATTTCTTTCACCTTGCAATATTTTTATTGGAAATGTACTTGTGTTTGGGCTAGAAACTATTCTTTTTCTTTGCAATAGTGTTGTTGTCAATTTGGTTGTTTATGATAAAAAGAAATCTAGCAAGTGTTAGATTTCCATCACTTTGTCAATGTTATTGGAAATGTGTGCTTGTGTTTCGGCTAGAAGTTGTGTTAGATTTATTTTGCTATGCAATGTTGTTTTTTTCAATTTGGTTGTTTATTATAGAAGGAAATATAACACGTGTTAGATCTCTTTCACCTTGGTAATGTGCTTTTTTTGTGTTAGAAGGAAATATAGCATGCACTAGATTTCTTCAGACATAAAATGTTGTTTTTGGTAGTATGCTTGTATTTATGCTACATGTAAAGCTAGCATGCATTAAATTTATTTTACCTTGCGACATTGTTATTGGAAATGTGATTGTGTTTGTGATAGAAGTTGTTGGATTTTGTTGGCTTTTGTTTGCCCTACAATGTTATTGTTGCCAATGTGCTTTTGTTTGTGCTAGAAGTAAATCAAGCACATGCTAGATATCTTCTACACGACAACGTTATTTTTGGAAATGTGATTGTGTTTGTGCTACAATAAACTCTAGAATGTGTAAGATTTCTTTTACTTTGAAATGTTTTTGTGGGTAATATGCTTCTATTTACGTTAGAAGAAAATTTAGCATGTGGTCGATTTTCTTCGCCTTAGAATATTGTTATTGGCAATGTGTATGTGTTTGTGCTAGAAGGAAATCTAGCATGTGTTAGATTTATTTGACCATGTAATGTTGCTTCTAGCAATATGCTTCTGTTTGTAGTAGAAGGAATGATATTGATTGTTAGCTTTCATTTGAGGAAACAATGTTTCATTACATACAACATGACTACCATAATATTTTTATTTTTGCATTTATATTACTTTTTCGGAAGTTGTGTGTTTTTGGGGAAATATAAAGTCACACTTTACACGGTTCATTGTTTTAATTACAAGTTACGATGTAATTGTTGTTACAGAATTGATGCAAGCTACAATGGAAAATATTATTTTGGAAAAAGGGGACTATGTTGATCTTCTTATTAATGATCAAGTCATTGGGCTAGCAAGGGTTGAATCTGCAGAGTCTGGAACTTATTATGTTGGAAAAAGGGTTAATGCTGGTTATGTTGCAATTTTGATAATTGATCTCATTCAACCACATTTGATTGATGATGATGTTAATGAAGGGGACATACATCCATGGAAGACTGTGGACTTGAGACACCACATAGGTAAATCAAAATATTGAAGCATGTGTAATATATTATTGATACTATAATAAATGTTCTTTTTTTGAGTAAATACTAAAATTATTTACATTTGTTTATAGGTACAAATGTTTCTTCTACATTTTATATTGGAGACAAGGTAAATCTTCTGCAACATGGAGTGAAGGTGGGCGAGGGCTCCATATTTGATACAGAGCTTAGGCATAAAGCGCATGGAAAGATGGTAAAGAAAGGATGAATGGTGGTTAAAATTGAAAAGGTGTTAAAACGTAATGCTCCTCTACCACATCCAATAGGGTTTGAGCATACACTTGGGGGTGCATTAGAATCTTATGAAATTTGGCCATAATGTAATAAAAGGGATGGATGGGTGATGAATAAATTGCTTAAATGATAGGCGAATGACTTATTCTATTGACAAAAATAGGGAAACTAATACTAATCCCGGGAACAATTTATTCATTCAGAATGTAGCGTTAAATCATCTTTATCTATTTCTCAGGCATATAGATGACTCTGTAAAATAAATAAAAGATGTTCAATCATTCAAAGATTGCTTCACATGAATAGTCACAATGAAGCGATATATACAGATTACTACATTCACTGTTCATATCATCGATACATATATACGTCTGAAGGGAGAGCATGCGATAAACAACCAATAGTGGAATGCGTAAGGAATGCTGTGAAAAACACACACACACACACACACACACACACACACACACACATATATATATATATAAGCGATAATAGCAAGAGCGTTTTCAATAACAATTCATATAACGAAAAAGAATACAGAGGCAGATAATAGTACCATGTGAGCTGTAGATCGATCCAAAATATCAATCGCTATTCAAAATTCCTTCTTCAACACAGAAATGCTTTCAAACAATGACAATAGTGCACATTTGCATAAAAGCTTTCCTCATCAAATTCGGAATAATTGGTCAAGTTTCATAAAAGAATATCCCTGAAGTACAATAGTGCAGCTTCAGGGTTTAAGTCATATACAAAACTTTTACAACCCTTTCTAAATGCATGAAAGGGTCTTTAAATACTACTAAACTAAAAAGATCTATGAAACAAAATCCTACTAAATTGGTATCAATAAATCTGGTCTACTTCTCAGGGGCGATCTAGCGGTCAGTGAAATGAGTCACGCGTCAAGTTGTTTTCCCTTAAACCTTAGCTGACTTATCGCGAGCATTGGTTCTACTTCTGGCGGTTTGTTGAGGCGTAAACTGAATTGGGTAGCGAAGGTCGCATCCTGGATGTCAGGTATAATATAACCGACAGCATCGGTTAGGCACTTCAAGACGGCTCTTTGGCTGTATGGTTTGATTAAAAAGAACCAATACGCATCCCATGTCAGACTGTTGACTCCAGCGATCAATCTTGCGCTTTTCTCCAAGTTCGGATAGCATGAATGCTCCAATATATTTGCTGTTGTTAATTGACCTGGAGTGCATTGAGAAATTATGTTAGATAAATACAATGTATTATTTACTAATTCAACCAAATTTCCACTAATTGTCCTCCATCTGGAAGTCGCTCTTTCTGCTTTCATCAGTTGTGATTTCCATTCTGTGAACAATATTTCTTTGTGCGATTCAAGAATTCTTGGTAGATTAGCTTCCCGACCTACATTTGAATCCTGCCATTCTATAAAGTTTGTCAGTGTTTCTTCTGCCTGATCCAAGTCAACCCTTGCTTTGTCTACCTTTTCTCTTATAGACGCTGACAATTCGCACAATGGTTCTGCTCGTATGAGATGTTGACATAACAGCTTAACCTGATTAATCAATCCCTTATTTAGCTGGGGCGCTTCTGCTTTAAACTCCTCTATCCTAGGGAGATTTTTCGTTTGCTCAATTTTAGTGGTCAATTGAGCGATTTGTTCATCTTTTTCTTTTATTGTTCCCTCAGTCGATATTCTTAACTGCTCCTGTGCCGCTGATAGCTCCTTCTGCCTTTGTATTGCACCTTCATCTATCCTCTATTTTTGCTCTTGTAATTGCTTGACTAGCTGGTTATTGTTCTGCTGCTGTACTAGCAATTCTTTCTCGGCCTGCTCTACCCTCTGCTGAACTTCTGATAGTCTCGCCTGTAGTGAAGAGATATCCTGATCCTTTGCTTTCAACAAATTGCTCACCTCCGTTGCTTTATCAATAGTCGCCGCCGAATATGCTCCAGCGAACTGTGATAGCTTGGTTAAGTCATCGGAGGGGTTGAATTCCTCTTTCCATACAACATTGCCCGTTACTGTTAATTCAGGGAATGGGGAAGTTTGATCAGTTCTTCTCCTTTTCCTCTGTCGCTTTACGAAGGCTTTATGCTTGGGGCTGTAAAATATATCTATAGGGGGGATCTCTTCAATTTGCAAAACGATCTCTCCCGTTGGATCTTTAGGAATTATCTCTAGTTCTTTTGTTATGGGTAGGCCGTTGGTTTCTCCTGAAACCGGTTTCGATGTCGCTTCCTGTGTATCGCCTTCCTTTGAAACCTCATCATCTTTTGAGCACTCTAAGTTATTGATGATTGTACTAAATTGGTTCCATTGCTGGAGAAAATTCGGATCCACTAATGGTTCATGGTTACCTTTAGAGCTGCTCTCCTCTTGGGTCTTTGCTTGGGTTTCTTCTTGTTGCTGTGCATTTTCCTGAGTTACCTCCTGCCTTTGGCTATGTGTCTCCTCCTGCTATTTTGATGTAGTAGGAGGTAGTGTATTATGTCGCTGTTCAGACTCGCTTGACCTGGTTGCTGTCGATACAGTTGCTAACAGGTCTAGAGGCAGAGTTTGCAACCTTTGTTCTCTGATTCTGTTAAACTCAACTAGCCCTTCATCATTATAAACATTTCAGGCAAGCGACTTGACTTGATACAGTGATTCAGCTGATGCGAACAAGTCTTTGAATTTGTCTTCTTTGTGCTCGAACTTGGCCAATTTGGCCTGGTCGAGCGCATTGTAAGCGATCTTTCTTAGATCATACTGCCTCCTTCCCAGAGTATCCAGGGTGAGAAAATTCATTTTCCCGGCTTCCTTCTCTACATGCTTGATGTCATGCAGGGTATACATTCCAATTCGCAATGGAAAAGAAGGCCAAACATGTTTTTTAGCTCTTTTTAGGGTCTCGGTAACCCCTTCAACACTGATTTCATAAGCTACCTCCCTGGCAAGTAGCTTATCGGGGATGTAAAGTGGTAGCGCATGTGGCCTAGCCTGACTGCCAAAAACTCTGATGTAGGTGAATTTCTCCTCCCCAAACCAACTTGCTACTGTAGTCAAATCTACCCCTGCTTGCTCAGAAATTTTCGGGGCAGGCTTATTAAAAATGGAATAATGAATTGGCAACATAAAACCATTGCAGATTTGGTACAAGTGGTGC